>NW_006498122.1:1769442-1793836 GCF_000471905.2 Amborella trichopoda
TAAAACAATTTAAAATGAGCCATTTCAAAAAGATTTCAAAGAATTTTTTTTTTGAAGAAATTAAATATTAGTAGATCACATTATTTTTTTTTAAAATATTAAAGTTGTATCAACCTCTCTCTCTTTTTTTTCTTTTTTCTTTTTTTTTCCCAATTTATCAATTTGCAATCAAATGCACTCCATTTTAACAGTAATAGGGATTGTATACAATGGGAGCATTTATATTTTTTAGTTGTCCATATGTCGGGGATTGTGAATATAGCGTTCCAAAATCCTGATATGTACTCCTAATATGTCAGGGATTGTGATCAATAATGTTGTTTTGAGGGTGGAAACTCTTTGTGATGGCATGAAAATTTACTATCATATCTAATTATGAGATTTAAAGCTAAAAAATTAATGCAGATTAAGCAGATCGATAAATAACTAAAATTTTGAAAAAAAAATAGTCCAAATAATACTATACAAAATGTACTATTTATATTACTTGAAAACTCTCTCTCTCTTTTATTATTTATTTATTTATTTATTTTCATATGTATATGTCTCGATGTAGAAATGATCAATTTGAGGGTTTCAAATATGGCAAAAACTTTTTGCGTGGATTATTAAAGTGCGGTTTACTTCTATAAGCTTGGTACCTTACAAAAACATTTTGCATTAATAAATCACACAGTAGGGCCCACTCCACTTCATCAACGTTAGACCAATGATACCCTCGTGGTAAATATGGTTATCAAATGGAAGATGCCACATGTGTCGTAAGCTTTTGGTGCGTGGTCCTAACTTGCTTCATGAGGACCAAATAATATTTCTACTTTTTAGCTTGGAGAAAGACTTTGGACCAAATTGTACATTTGCTTTGTCGGCAAAAACACCATGCGAAGGTTATCTATCTATTGGATTTCAAGGCTTTTAGTCATCTTTATTCATCTCTAAGATTAATAGAAAAAATTGATTTGGATCCCAAAATATACTCCAAATATGGTGCAGATTAAGCTAGAGTCTATTTGTACTTGTAAATCTCGAAAATAGATGGTCTAGATAATGTGTTGTAAAATGCTCTATTTTTAAGACCCGAAATCTATTTTTCTTTCGATATCTATACATTTCGAGGTCGTGATAATCAATTGAAGGGTTTTTGACACCAGAATAATCTTTTTGGGTAAATTTTTGATGTGCACCTTCCTTCTATAATATTAGATTGTCACTATTATAAATTGTTTCCTTCTTCTAGAGCATGTTGTTATACTCTATGCCATCCGTTTTATGTGGACGATATAGATTTATAGGGTGTATCATTTTGATATTTCCTTAAAAGATATCTCTGATTTTCTTCGTCCATCTAAATAAACAGTGTAAAATACTACAACCTTGGTTTTATAATAAAAAAAATTGTATTAACTACGCCCACTATGTAATCTGATTCATATGGTTATGGTAACCACAATGTTTGGTGATCACCTTCTAATTGAAAAAAAGTAGGGCTACATGATTCAATTACGAAATTGTTCTGTGGGGCCTACTCCTCTATATAAAAGCCATCACATTGATTGGACGAGCATACTCTTTCGGTCACATGACTGACTGATGATGCGGACTACAATTAATTCTTGTTACGTGGTCCTAACACTCGTACCATCTCCATGGTTCATGTGGCATGGTCCCCATCACCTCTTTCTCTAAAGTCCTTACATCCTATCCCATCCTTTTCTTTTCTTTTCGAAATTTTAATGGTGGGAATGGAAGGTGAGACGTTATGTCGATGCATCCGTCTTCATAATCACCTGTGCCCCCGCCCCATCCCCATGCTCGTCCCCATTGGTTGTATTTGTCTCCCTTTGGACATTTCAACCGATGGGGCATCCTATATTTCTATCTAAAAAACGGGAAACCCATGGATATCAGTGATTGAAAATCGAGATGCCGATTTAGAGTCATCCGAGCTGGCTTAGACTTGGTAAATCTTGAGTTATGGATGATACCAAATAAGAAAAACACATCAACCTGTAACTGGATGGATCGATATAGAGACTTGGTATGTTTTAGTTTTGGGGTATTTTTCTTGACTTTTTTTTGTTCCTATAGGCGTCTCAGTTATAATTTATAGACTTATTAATGCCACTTAACGGGGGATAAAAAGTAGGGGACTACCATGAAATAAGTGAGACTTTTAGTAGTCCGAAGAACAATTTTCTCAATTGAAAACTAGTCATGTCATATGAAGTAAAAAGATGCAATTCTCCCATGGAGTATGGATGTTGCAATTGGAATGCCCTCCCTACCATCCTATAGAAGGGAGGAGATGTGATGGAGCTACCCAATCGTCATGGCTACCTAATTTTAAGGTGAATACAATATTTTATCTTTGATAAAACCTACCACTAGGTTTTCATCTAAAGTTGTGGTTTGGTCATGCACAAAGCCATCCGGTTTTGATTAGGCGGTTAATAGTTCACGTTACTATTTGAATTTTAATTTTTTATAAGTTCGATTAGGCTGAAATTTTGAGAATATACACATAAAAAAAATATAAAAACAATTCTAAAAACCTACAATAACTAAAATTCCCCCTACAAACATTACAAAGACATTTTGGCTAATTTTTTATATCAGCCTTTTTCTTTCCCCTAGTATGTTATAGTGATAAGCAAACACATTCAAAATTTTAAATCAATTTGATTTGTAAAAAATGAAAAAGATAAAATTCAAATAGTAGCATTTACAATCAACTATTCATTCAAGATTAGACGGCTGAAAGCATAATTAAACACCATACCCTTAAGTCCCTGAGGCAAAAGACCACTTATCACCTTAAGAACACAATATACTTACTACCCTAGGCAAAATACCTTCTTTGGAGGAATATTTTCAACATAAAAATTTGGGATACACATTACGATCACCTTACAAGTATCTTTGAAAAATAAAATTTGAACTTTGATTTTGTAAACACTTAGATGTGATCACCTAAAAATTAGACGTTTTTTTTTATATCTTAGAAGTTGTTTTAGGCAAATAAAAAGCACATAAGAAAATTATTTGTTGATGAGGTCGAGATAGTTATATTTCAAAATTTTAAGTACTAAAAAATAAAGGAAATTTATATAATGAGATTGCTTACTTTTGATACACGGACGTCACAATCATCGTTGATTGTTAGATTTTAAATTGGGCGGTCGAAAAAGTGCCATTGTTTAGGCACAAAGTTAAAAAAAAAATCTATCGGATGTTATGACACTTTAATTTATTGAATTTTATATCCAATAACTAAAAGTGATTGTGACCTCCTTATATGAAAAATAGACAATCTCATTGCATATAATCCCACCTATAAAAGTATCGTAAATAGAGTATCGTAGATAGAGTTTACCCCCTAAGGGAGTAATTTAAAACACGACCAGGTAGAATGCACTTGTTAAAAGAAGAGAGACCCTAATGCTTCCACTTTTCACAAATAAAAGAGAGAGAGATGCTTCCATACAAAAAAACAAGAAAAAAAAAAGAAAAAGGGCATTCTTGAATGTGAGATCACAAGGCCCCCCATGCACCCCATGACCCTTACTTCAACAACAGTGATCAAAAGCACCACATGAAAATCATGACATGAATTTTTTATAATGTTTTTTTTTTTCTTTTTTAAATGTTCACTTAGACTCTGTGAGAATAAAACTCTAGACGTCATGTAGTGCCTAGAGCTCATCCTCGACTTTTTAAGAAATTCTTTCCCCACAATACAAAGCTGAAGCCTTGAGCAGCAAGCCTAGCAACTCATTGGGTGCCGAGAAAAATGGGCTGTGGTCTGTGTCCATGGTCATTACCTCTGTTGGTGGCCAACACTTGATCATCTCCTCTTGTAGCTCTGGCTTCAGTAAATTGTCCTTCAATGTCTTTATATAAACTCGAGGTACCTTGTCAATATCTTTTGTGTGTTCTCCTTCATAGCATGCATTATAGATAGAACCCAATGGCCATGACCTCAAGAGCATAGAAGCTAGGGTTGAGTCCTGTGAATCCCACATTTGGAATGTTATAACAACACGTATTAATGTTAAAGCCAATATTTCAAAACCGGCAATCTGAAATGAGAATTGCTCGATCTAGATTAGAAATTAGTTCGGACCAGATTGGTTCCAAAAAGGAATCCCAGGCTACAAAGATTATGTAGTTTGTTGCATAATGGATGGTCCACAAAATGTGTTATGTGATTGACACTGTCTAGGGTTTCAAGTCCTTCTATGTTTTTTCATGTCCATGATTATCAAGGTTAAGAAAATCTATTCATAACAAGTGGCAAATTGCATTTTCAAGCTATATTTGGGGTGCGGCTTTACCTAAATTGGGAAGGGAAAATATTGTGAAAGGCTGTAGCCCTATCAGAATAAGCCTCACCACAAAACTCATTGAAAATTGTAATTTTAGAGATGGAGAATCTTCAAATCAATCATCCCGACCTTGATCATTATGGTTGTGGAAAAAATTAGGATTTCAAGTCCTAAAAATAGTGTATATTGTAACACATATTTTAGACCATCCATTTCACCCTAAAAATAAGTGCTTATGAATCAACAAGATCTGTATTTTTTGAGCTTAAATTTCATACTCAATGTTGGAAATTTATTATAGAGCATCATGGAGATTTCTGATGCCCAAAGTGCTTTCCGAACAAGAATTCGAGGTAGGGCTTTAATTTATTTGCAGAAAACCTGGGCCATATAGATATTGCATCCATTGGGAAGATTTGTAATTTAAGTGTTGTGCGACACCATTGGCATCACATATGCTGATCATGTGTTATGAAGAATATTTTTGCATGACCATTTTGGATCCACTTGTATTGGGCAATGAGGAAATAATAGTCATGTCAACCAAGTCTTAGTATTTAATATCTGAAAAGCACAAAAGAGATAGTTACAAATTATCAAATGTTTTTTACATGTCATATTGTATAGACAGGGCTGTTAATGGACATGGGCTGGCCCGCTGCTTCCAGGCTGGGTTTGGACCACAACTTAAGGTCTACAGGGGCCTAGCCAGGGCTTAGTATGCCCAAAATATTTCCAAGCGGGGCCTGGGCTAGCACTAGCTTGGCTTGAATTTTTTTTATACATATAATCTTTTTTCCTATATATTTATTCAAGGCCCAGCCTTTTTTTTCGGGCTTTAGCCTGGTTATCATGAATATGGAATGAAGCCGAAAATGAATTTTCAAGCCCGAGTCTAACTTGCATGGTTTCAGGCAGGGCCCTGGTGGGCCTGGCTCATTAACAGCCTTGTGTACAGACAGTGGCTACCCTAAATAAGTCTTCATGACAACTACCATGAAAGAAGTCTTTGCTTCATGGAAACCAAGTATATGAACTAAAAAAAGAAGAAGAAAGAGAGACAAAAAGAACATGCATTTATTTATTTATTTTAAAACAAGAAAATGCATCTAGTCATAAGTACTTGAATTTATTTATTTTTATTTAGTGTAGAAATATTATAAGTCTAAGCTTCAAGTGAAAATGAAAATGCAAATAATTTTACTTCTAATGAATTACCTCATCTGGACTAAGTTGGTATAGAAGTTCTCTTTGTGTCTCTCTACGAAACAATGCGCTCGTAGGTGGCTTATCTGGACCAAGCCCAAAACCAAACTCCCAATGATCACCAAACTGTTCCTGAAATTCACCATTTCAGTTTTAGTAAGAAAGTTTTTTAGATGCATGAAACCATATTTAATGAAATAAAAATAAAAGTTTAAATTCCAGGACATGTTAAGCTCCCTAGTGAAATTAATTAATGATGGGAATGGAGGGTGGGACCTTATGGTGAAGCATCCACCCCTCTAACAACCAATGCCACAATCCCATTCTCAAAATATGCAATAAGGCCGTAAGCCTTTGGTACAAGGTGGTCATAATTATTTCTGACCTATGGATGGCCACATTTACTCTATTGAACAAACTCAAAGTTCAAAAAATATTTTTTTTTCCTCTGATGAGTCGGTGGGGAGAAGACCCTTACTCTTTGTAGGAATTCAGCCTAAGATATAGTGTTACAATCGTCAAGCACTAACCAATTAAGCCCGGGCTGTTTTTTTTTTTTGGGTGAGTTAATGGGGAGAGGGCTCTTACCTTTGGTAGGAGTTGAGCCTAGGACGACGTTACGTTGCAATTCGTTAAGCGCTAACCAATTAAGCTCGAGCTCTACAAAAACAATTTTTTTGAACTTTGTGACACTCAAGTTATCAGATGTCACATCAAATAGTTATGAATGATGTAACCTCTTTGTATCAAAAGTAAATGGTCCAATTGTATGCAATTCCGTGAGCCAATAAAATGTCCAAAACCTCAGGTTGTACTTGGGCCAGCCCTAGCATGGTCTTGCCCTAAATAACGGCCTGTACTAGAATAAAATGGGAAAGAGCCAGCCCCGATCTAATCTTTTATATCCGTTTTCTGAACTTGATTAGATTTCAAAACCCAGATGAGGGTATGGATAGACATGATATTTAGAAAGTAAGAAAATAAAAATAAAAATAGTGGTTTTATGAGGTGGACATTTAAAAGGGAGCTAAAAAAATATTACACAAGCTTATATAAAAAAAAAAAACACGAAAAAAATATTTAAGGGATGTCTTAGTAGGGAAACGAGCCACGACCCATACCATCCCAATACCGGTTCGGTCTCAACTGATTTCTATCCAGATAGAAAATCGCTGGATTTTAAAACACTGATCAGAATAGATCACAATGGGTCATACAAAAAAATCAAATTTACCTTGTCATCAGAGTCTAAGCCTTTGTGCACTACAGCAGTAAGATATACTGCGAGACTTATTTTCTTCCCAAACAAGTGAAGGGCATAACCCAGGCTCAGCCCACCTGCACTGTGAGCCACCAAAACAACCTGCAAAACACAAACTAAGCTCATGAATTCATCAGACGGAAGGCTAGATCAGCTTCTTTGAGCTATTTTTAACAAACCCTAGAGGATTCTCTAACAGTGTTTTAAAACTCGGGCGAGACCAGTAGCTTGAGACTTTCGGTATCGGCAAGATGCAAACTCCGAGCAGGAACCGGTCATATTCGACCAGTTCCTTTATTTTGGCACGGCAACTTGTACAGATTTGGCCAACTTAGTGACAATTATTGTTATCAGGATATTATCGACAGGTTTTAGCAGGATGTTCTCGCGTGGGTCCTTTTGTCAAAACTTTATCTGGAATTTAAAATATTATAAAATTAATAAGGAAAATATTAATAACAAGGAAAGGGAATTCATCAATTTAAAACATTATAATATATATTTTTACAAAATTATTGAGGAAAATATTATTATCATGGAAAATGTCAATAAATATAATAATTTATCTCTCCCAAAAGAAATAAAAATTTTATAACTAAAAAAATTGATATTTTAGATGGCTAGAGTTCCATATTCAGCATTCACCATAAAAAAAAAAAAAGGAATTTGTTTTCAAATTTTAACTAATCCTCTTTCTTCATGTATTCTTACTACAAAAGAAGGAACAAAATTTCAAATTTTAAATATAATTTTATTAGAATTGCAGCTTATAAATTACAACCAATACCATTAATCCACATTGATAATGATTTTTTTTCAAGCAAGTTGGTGGTTTGAATTAATATCATTATTCTCACTGGAATTAATCACCATGATAGTTTTGAAAATATAAATTTTATCATAATAATTTCAATTTATAGGGATAATATCGCAAATAATATCAGTATTATAAAATACCACGATAAAAAAACCCACCAAATTTAAATTAGTCGGCCGAGTCACATGCATACTCAGCAAAATCTGCATGGATGACTCGGACTTAAAGAACCTGCGACGTCTCTAATCCGAGCGTTGGTTTTGAACCATGATTTGGACCCTTGACTTCCCTCACCCAAAATGATGTTACCAAGCTGAAAGTAAAAGAGAGTGGATTAAAATTTAAGTGAATAAAAATTTTCTCTCTCTGTAACTTTTCATCATCTGGGATTGTTGAGATGAGATCGATAAGGGGCTTGTTGTGCTCTTCAGAGGAGGAGATGGAGTCTGCATCTCTTGGATCAATTCCTGCACCAGCAAGGTCCACCGCTGAGACCTTATGGCCTTTATTCCTCAAAAGTGAAACAATTTTATGCCAACACCAAGCACCATGGCACGCCCCAGGAACTAGAACAAAGTGTAGAATCCCTGGATTTTTCTCCCATGACATTTTCCTATCAATTATTCCTTCTAACACAAAAGTAGAGAGAGAGAGAGAGAGAGAGGTGACACAATTTAAGTTGTATGAGTTTATATACTCGTAGGGCATGTTTTATAAACTGGGATTTATTGGTTTGGACTACTGTTTTCTATTTCTTATAACAATTCCTCGTCTGTAGACGATTCTCTCCTCTCTCTCTTTTTACTTCTTTCTCTTTCTCTAGACATTTCCCGAGTTCTCCCTTCCTATAAATACATGGACATGAGAAATATATTCAAATTGATCATCTCGACCTCAAAATAGGCATGAGAAATTAAGGATTTCAAGTTTTGAAAATAATGCATATTATAATGTATTTTTGGACAGTCAATTTTCAAAATTTTTAAGTTTCAATAAATCTGTTAGATCTATGTTATTTTTAAAGCTTTAAATTTTATAATTAAATATACAAATATAATTTAAAGCTTTCACAAAAAATTTAAGTATTAAAACCACATTTCTCAACATTATTTTATTTGAATGTGCGCATTACTTTACAAACCGCACCCTGTGATAACAAATTAATATGAACGACTGCGTGGCAAAACTATTAGACATCCAATCTTAATTCATTGTAGACCATTCGTAGATAATGAATGAGTGGCCTGCTATGGTGGAAAGGATCCGGGTTTGAACAATATGTCACATACTATGTGCCGGGTCCTAACAAAATTCCAAAGAATGAGGTTGGTCAAAGGCTACGAATGGGCCAGGTGGCCCGGTCCGCCCAGCTCTGAAAAAGTTTGCGCATGCACCACAAAAAGTGGCCCGGCCAGCAGGGCCTTGTCCTGGGCAATGTTAGGGCCAGCCTAACCCAACCCCTTATTATTATTATTATTATTTTCCTTTTGGTATATTAGGTTCGGTTGGGCTAGGCAAATTAGCCGATCTCTATTAATTGAGAAAAGACTAAAATGATGATGATGATATTAGGTCCAGTTGAGCTGGGTCCAAAGCTTATCCAACTCATTGGTTGCCCTATTTTTGGCCTTTTTATGCCTTTGAACGGGCTTAGATCTGAACATCACTCCAAATCATGAATTAATTATGAAAGATTGTCTATAAAGAGAACATTTATCTTTTGTACATGGAGGTCACCATCATTTCTATTCATTAGATATCAAATTGAATGGTTTGAGAGAGTCACAAAGTCCGAAAACATTTTTTTTAGAAACATTGTGTCTATCCTATGATACTCTTATAATCACCCATTTTGAAATTTAAAGGACAATAATGATTGTCACCACCATGTACAAAATGATAAAATGATTGTCTATTAAAAAATCATTTATCTTTTGTACATGGAAGTCACAATCAGGAGTATAAACACATTTTCAAGTGACCATAAGAAATTTCAACACTGAAACTGCTTCTTCGAGCAAAATTTAGAAGTGTGTCGTACTTCGACTATAACGTGGGCATTTATAGTATAAGTTCCTTTTTCTCATTTCTAAGTAATTTGGTGGTATGAATCGAACTTGGATATGATGTTGCAATTATCAATAGCTAAAAAAATCAAGCACAATCCAAATTTTGAGAAAAAGAGAGTTTTGCATTCGGGGAATCACGTCCTCCGGACAGGTTTGGTATAGAAGTTCCTGTGGCGTTTCAAGATGGAAAACAAAAGTCCCAAACCATTCTAGTATCATCAGTGAACACTGGAAGACACTGAAGTCAATAATTATAAGTCATGCATGAGCCCATAAAAGACTCAAAAGTTGCTTTAAAAATATAACACCTTTTAGAAACAAAGAGAACACAAAAAAAACAAAAGAGGTTATAAAACATCATTAAAGGTCTACAAAAGATATTAAAACTGTATATAACATGGAATATGGATAAATTTGATTTACAGCTCGAAATAATTAAAAGAACCCAAAATAAAATTAAAAAATAGAGCGTATAATTAGAAAAATCCACAAATCAGCATCAAAACTAAATCTAATTGAAGATAATTTATTAGTGATTATTAATAAATATATGATTTTTTAAGACTTTTCAACCTATGCTAATTTATACCTTGGCTGAGTAACTCCGAATCGACTTGATCAAGTTTTAGTTTAAATCACTGAGCAAAACTTTAAAAAAAAAAAAAAAAAAATACATACTTAGAAGCCTTATTTTACATTAGTGGTCAAATTCATCCCATGGTCCTTCCTGCACTTTCTTTGCCACAATATACAGAAGAAGCTTGGAGCAACAAGGCCGATAATTCATTGGTTGCAGAGAAGAATGGGCTGTGGTCGGATTCAATAACCATCACCTCCTCCGGAGGCCCGTGCTTAATTACCTCCTGTATCTCTGGCACGAGTACCTTATCTTTTTTCATTTTTATATAAACTTGGGTCACCTTGTCGAATTCCCCTTCAAAATGTGTACTTTGAAAGTCCATCGTAGGCGCCGGCCTCAAAAGCATCGAAGTTAGGGTTGAATCCTGCAGATCCCGCACTCGAAATATTTGACCCACGCACATGAAAAATTGAATTTATAGACAGCTTTTGTGTTTTAAATATTGGAAAATTATGAGCCAGAGTTATGGAAATTTGGATTGGTGGGAAGAATTTGTATGTTAAACATTGGAAATTTATAGTCAGAGACATAAGAAAGATTGGAATGACAGGTAAAGTGTGTATTTAAACATGGGGTGAGGTTTGTATAAGGTGTCAACTTTATACTATTGAACTAAAGTGTGCCTCAAAACTATGTCGAAAATGTAGTTTCAATGATGCGATGCAAAGCCTTGTGATGATATGAGAATCTATTTTTGCCCCAAGTAGATCTATAAGCACTTGATAATCTTGAAAATGGACTGCCTAGATAATGTATTAGAAGATGAACTATTTTTAGGACTAAAGATCCATTTTTTCTTCATGTCTATGATTCACGAGGTCGAGATGATCGATTTGTAGGTTTTCCAGCATAAAAATATCCGTCATTAGTGGGGTTTTTGGGTGCTCCTCCATATCTTTGGGAAATGGCGGAACAAATTTGCGACAATTTTCTTTTCAGTAGGTCGGAAATTTCTTCCGACAATAGGACACTTTTGCTGCAATTGTTAACACTTTAACAATCAAGCCAATTGCCCATATACAACATTACCTGTTAAAAGCATCAGAAAGCATACCCCTAATTTGGATGCCAATTAACATCTTGGTTTGCAATGCTATAAAATCTGATGATTTCCAATCTAGATCACCAATTCATAAGGGTATCGATATGGGACAAACCGGTTCTCAGATTGCATAGGTCCCGGTCTTTCCTTTTTCATTATTTTTCTTCCTTTCTTTTTTTTAAGATTGTCTAGTGAATTCGTAGGTCGTGTTAAATCCCCACCATATAAATCCCTATTTTAATTTATATTTTATTTTATTTATTTTTAATATTTTTTAGACTGATTCAAATATTGACCTATCTCACACAGACTAGAATGTCTATTACTAAGCTGAAGCTGCTCTAATCTTTACTTGGTTAAATACAAATCAAGACTATCGAAAAAAATGAAAGAAAAGTGAAACTCATAGATTTGGACAGCCACTACTGTATGTTAGACTTTTTTTATTTTGAGCTTAATAAATTCAAAAAATTGCACATACATACGCATCATCTAAAAGCTCTTAAAAAACATCCATAAAAAAATTGTGGGTCAATACGTGTCCACCATTTCTAAAAATAATAATTAAATCTCTAGTATGGGCTATATGGCATAAAGTGCTAAATAGACCGGCGAGTCATAGAATCGTTATGCTATTATATTTATAGCATGTACGTAATTAATATATTATAGAAGGATTAGGATTCTATAAGGTTTAAGATTTTTAAAATCAAAATAAAGCCTCTTCTCAAATCTTCATCTAGAAAGCATTTTCTCCGATAGAAATCTCCATGATGGCTTAAAATTAATTTCTGTCACCAAATATAAAATAGGAAAACTCAAAAAATGGTACAGATCTTGTGGATCTATGAGCACCTTTTTTTTAGGGTGAAATGGACGATCTAGATAATTTGTTGCAATATACACTATTTTAGAACTTAAAATCCTATTTTTTTCACAACCATAATATTCAAACCAAGATGATTGATTTAAAAGTTTTCTGATGCTTGGATTGCAATTTTCAATGAGTTATAAGGTGAAGCTTTACTTGTTTTGATAGGGCTATAGCCCTGTCAATCCAGGCTAACCAACATAGGGGACCAAACCTTACCTTTTATATATATGAGAAACTTTAGGAATCTTATCCTTTACGATTAGAATAGCATGTCCAAAATTTGATTCTTGCATAACTACTCAAGAGAGTTAAAAGAGAAAAAATATATCATTAAATACTTTCATTGCACATAAAAATTAATAAAAAGGAAATTTACAGATAAATCTCGTTTTATTTTTATAGTTAAAAGTAGTCTTATAATTTTTATATTTTACAATCTAGTCCTCTTTTTTAGAACATAAAGTGTGTATTAGTTTTATTTATTTTTCTAGGATTAAGCTTAAGCTTGGTATATCCATACTTGAAACTAAGGTTTAAAAAATTGGATCAGTGATCCAGATAGGCTACATTAAAAATCATGTCAAATCGGTGGACTGGTGATCTAGATCGGCCAGTTTTTGGCTTCAAAAATTCAAAAAACACTAAAAATCCCTAATAATAGTGTTGTTTGAGTTTCGAAAAAAGTTTGGGGTCGTTATATTATGTAATTTTGTTATTTTACAAAAATATGTGAATTTTAAGATGTTTTTTCCCTTGTATGGATGTTTGTATAATAAGTAATTATGACTTTTGAAATTTGAAATAAGACTAGGATAAAAACTAGTAACACAATGACTAGACAAGATTTTAATGAAGTTTAAAGAGTTCATGTCCTTCCTTATTTCAAAAGAACAACTTGGAGAAATAAGGGGAAAGTCAAGGTTTGACCCACGTTTGGTTAGTGGTGTTTTTTCCACAAATGAATATATCATTCTAGATTTGTTGGGACATAGGAAGGTGGCAAAGTAAGTGAGAGAGTGTGTGTTATTTTCTTGTAGGTATAGAGATAAAACGACCTTTAGGAAAAGGGCTAGGGTTGTGGTGGTTGCATCCCCACATCCAATTACTACATTGTGATATCCATTCCTACTTAACACTTTCAAAATGTAACTCTCCTTTCTATCGAAAAAATAAGTAGGGGCTCTTAGGGTATGGATATCCCATGTTAGTATTGACATACATCATTATTGATACATATCAATATGGATATCCATATTAATATGTATCAGTATATCAATACTAACATGAAATATCCATACCCTAACAGCCCCCTATCTCCTTCCTGAATTACCCAAAAAAATTAGAGACAAAGGACACTATTAAAACTATTATTATGCACAAAGAAAGAGAGAGAGGAGAGAGTGTGTTTTTTCTTTTCAAAATCATGATAAAGCTTTGTCTTATTGTTTTTTTTTCCAAAATACAGCCATAACGCCTCTCATTTCTGGTATTTTTTAAGTTGGAATTGGATAATTTTTTTCCAAATTCCTCAAAGTTTAGTCAATTTGGGATGATTTTATAAGAACCATGAACTTGTATATTTATCCTACAACAGGCAAAGAAAAACTAGTGCCAAAAATTGAGATCATTGAATGCAACCCAATAATAGAGATGGTGTTTCATATGCGAGAATTGAGATCATTGAATGTGACCCAATAATAGAGTTAATTTTTTAGCATGCAAATCATTCGGAAAAGGCCACACTCAATCCTTATTTGGGCGTGTGAGTTAAAAGGTGGGCCACAATGAGTTTAATGAGTTGTCCCTCGTTAATGCATGTAATTTTTTTTTTAGATTAAAAATACCTGTTGTTATCCTTTTTTAAAAAATAAATAAATAAATAAAATTTTAAAGTGCGCTCCAAACCGGTTATAATATATTTAAATAATAAAAAGAAGCTGATGTGGAACCCCTAGGCTCCTTCCCACTTAGATAACCTCAATCCTCTCCAATATTAATACACTGTCTATCATAGTAGTAACCAACTTCATCCCCTAACTCTTCACTGAGTTTCTTAGGTTAACTTCAACAAATAAAAAACGAAAACACAAAACTCTTGATTGAGTTTCTTAGCCACAATACACAGTGGAGGCCTTAACCAACAAGTTGTGCAACTCATTGGGAGCAGAGAAGAATGGACTATGGTCAGTGTCAATGCACATGACCTCATTTGGTGGCCATCTTTTGATCATCAGTTCTTGATGTTCATTTGGCTTCAAGGCCTGGTCTTTGGTCATCTTTAAATAAACACGGTTCACCTTATCAATGTCCCCTGAATTGTCCTCAAATTTTGCACTGAATACAGCTGTTGGACCTGGCCTCAAAAGCATGGAAGCTAAGGTGAAGTCCTGTGGATTACATAGAAAATTAATGTTCTGAATAGATAATAGTGATTGTTATAGCCAAGGGTGTGGTCTAAATAAGGTGTCAATCTCAAACACTAAAAGTATAGCACACCTTCAAATTTTGCCAAAAATTATATAGTTTTCGTGTCGAAAATCTTTATAATAACCTGAAAATCTATTTCCACACATAATAACGCTGCAAAATGGTACAAATTTGAGTACTTAAAGATATTGAAAATGGATAGTCTAGACAATATGTCACAAGAGGTACTATTTTTAGGACTTGACATATATTGTTTTCATATCTATACATCTCAAGGTCAAAATGATCAATTAGAAGGTTTTCTAACATTGAAACAACCTTTTCCAGTGAGTTTTTGTGGCGAGTTTTACTTCTATAGTATAAGGTTGACGTCTTATATAAACATTTTCCTGCACATTATAGTAGGCATAACAAGTATGTGTAGCCTACTCCGTTCAGAGCATAGTATACACTTACTCCATCGATCAAAGATTTAAAAATCGTTTCTTGATCTTAAATTCTTGTATACAATGTATATCACTGTATCGGTATTTTCCAAGAAGCAAAGTAGATTGTAAGTTCCCAAACACTAAAATGAGAGATTGGTGAAGTAAATTAGCACGGGCAAAGATTAGAAACTGCTATTCATTGATAGGAAAGTACTTGTGATGGGGATTGTCAACAAAGATACCTTTATTTATTATACATGAAGGTTATAATTATTTGTGTATCATAAATTTCAAAATGGGTAATTGTAATAGTGTCATTGAATAGACACAAAAATCTAAAAAACAAATTCTCCGACTTTGTGACCCACCCCAAGTCATCTAATTTGACATCTAATGAGTAAAAATGTTTGTGACCTCCATGTACAAAAGATAAATGATCTCTTTGTACTTGTAGACAATCCCCTCATAATATAATAGATCTAGCACCAAATCTCAACTTATGGACCAATTGAGAGTTTGGGGCCCTATGCTTCTCTTAACTCTCCTACATAGAAATAAATGGATAAAATGAATAAGGGTGTGGTTTCCATAGGGCTATGGCTTTTATAATATTCAATCCTAAAAATTCCATAGGAAAATACAATTGTACCCCTGAAAACCTCTTTCATATAACATGTAAATTCAACTCAACGCTTTATTATGAAATTTGATGCTCCAAAAACAATTATGAAATTTGATGCTCCAAAAACAATTTACATGTAGCATGTGAACATTTGAATTGAACTGCCCAAAAGAGCAAGTCACAAGACAAAACCAATTTTAAGACCTAAAATATCTTTTTTGTGTATGTGTGTGTGATTATAAAAGTCAAGATGATCCATTTGCAAGTCTTCCACCATCAAAACGACATTTACCGGCAATATTTGAGGTACGACACATAACTATTAATTTTTTAACAAGTCATAATTTCAACTTGAAATTAATACAATAGGAAGAAAGTTGATTCTAAGGCATTACCTCATCTGGGCTGCATTGAGAAAGAAGTTTTCGTTGCAATTCAGGCTTAAAAATGCCACTTGTAGGAGGCTGATCCAGCCCAAGCCCATAGTTGTAGTCAAACAAATCAGCAAGGTTTGGAATAGACTGGTATTAAATACAATTCACAATTTAATTAGCACATCACAACATGATTAAAATTAAAATCAGCAAGATACGTGCATTCCATGATAAATATCACCAAAAGTAGGGTGATTGAGCATGTATAGTTTACTGATATGGGAGCATGTTGTACACTTACTCCATCGGGCTGAAGGCTTGCTTTGAAATAATCTTTCCGATCCCAAATCGAGAACCACCTAAAAATCTCTAGATGACTATATTCAAAAAATATAAATCTAGATTTTAAAATTTTGGCAACCTAATGGCAAGTGGGTTGCAACACACATGCCAGTTAGCTATTGTTGCAAGATTATAAAGCATTAAGATTATAATGCAGCACACATGCCATTAGGTAGATTATAAAGCATCTCTTCCCATTAAGAGCATCTTGCAAACAAAGACCACTACTTAATGGCATGTGTGTTGCAAGATGCTCTTACAGAAAGATAAATGCATAGTTATTATTAAAAAATTTAATTAAAATAATTTCCATTTTTTTATCTTTAAGACTATGATTTTTATAGTAGAATAATTTTTATTTATAATTTTTTTATATTTTTACTTTATCATTGAATTTAAATAACAAAACAAGGAATTACTTAAGCAAAGAGATTTGGGAACAAGAGAGAGAGGGAAAAAAAGCAAGAGATTGGAAAACAAAAGTGTAAGGACAAAATTTTTAGAAGTCTCACTCTATTTATTCTCCCATTTATATAGATAAATAGTAAGGAATATGTGTTGTAAAAAGTTTAGAAGTCACACTCTTATTTATTCATTTTATTCATTATTAGCCTCATCTAAATGCTAGTACATCTTGCGTCATCCATTTGAATCAGAATCAGACAGTTCACATGAGACCACGGCCATATAATAACTACACCCATTATAAATAGAAAACAATTATTCACTCATATGCTCTCTATCCTCACCGACATGTGGTAGTAATGGGCAAAAAAAACCTTTCTTCCCACCCATATTTAAGGTGGAAATAGCAAAAACATGAGTGTAAAATAGAAATTATAGAAATTGAGTGTCTACTGGACCATACATATAGTTACCTAGATTATCATAGGCTTGCCAAAGTTTTTACTGCATAATTTCCATATTTTGTGAGAAGATGCTAAAATTCATGAACTCGATTATGCTAAAATTCCTTGAACTTAATCACCGATGAAAGATTCATGAATACTTAGACGGGACAGTATGGCGTGCACATCATCTAGATGCCTAAAGAGCGCATAAAAGTATTTTTATTTTTTATTTAAAAATTTATCTTTAATTATTTGATTATTTATATAAGACGTAACAAATAAAAATAACATTTTGAACAAAAAAAACAAATGAATCTACATCTAATATATCGTGGGGTATTTTAGCTAATTCTTTTTTTTTTTATTGTATCTTATAAAAATAAATCTATATCCTAAATTTAAACTAAAAAATAATTTTTAATTAAAACAAAAACAATATAATTTATTGGCTGTTTGATGACATGGTTCAATCACAAACCTTGCTTTGCCCGTCATATCATATATATGAGACAAAAACTCACCTCATTTCTTAAATGACAAAAAACGCCTAGTCGATTTGGAATTCCTAAATGCATGAAATAAATCACAAAATATTCATATTACCCCTCACCTGCCTATATTACCAAAGTACTCTCATTGCCTAAGGGAAATATTAAAAGGGCGAGTGGCTCAATTTTCCAAATTTATATTTAGCTATAATTTTTATGGGATTATACAAAATGAAAATCGCAGACAGCTCAAGCCGTTAGTTGCATAACAAAGAGAAGTTAATCCTCTAAATAAAATCTAAAGAAAATTTCTCAAACTTTGAACAACCAATATTAACTCTTGCCGCCTGATTTCACGTCCAAACGACTGTAGTAAAAGTAGATGATCATGATGTATGGTTTTTTTTTTTCTTTTCTGTTTGACCCTGGATTCCATGATCAACTACTTTAGTCACCACTATGTCCTCCTCCTTTCCTCTTAATTTCAAATTAGCTTGAGCAAATTACCAAAGTAATATCGCTTTCCTCTCAATCACCACAAAAATTATAACATTACTTGACTATAAATATTGAGTAGATTAAGGGAACAAACCATAACCCAGTAAAAACCCTAGTAGCATCAATTAGTACACGGAAAGATTAATAATAAAAGGGATACAAACATATATATATATATATACAAATAAAAATAAGGACATGGTTTCTATATTGTTTAAATATAATTTGATCTTAATTTTAGTGTATGCATAATCTTTAATATGAAGATCATGAATATGAAACAAAAAATGAAAACACGGGATAATAATTATTATTAAGAAAACATGTGGACCTTTAGTTACAAGAGTGTTTAGATGGACCACATATTTGCATCCATCTTTAAGATGGTTTAAGATGGATGCTTTACACCTTTGGATCACATATTGTAGAAATGCGGTACAGCTCGCATGAAAAAATTTTCATCAAAATAATGATAATAATAATAATGACAATGATAAGCTTGTCAATTGGTTTGTGAGAGCCAGCCTCAAAGCCCCATACTATGCCTCATCAGGAACAATTTTTGTGGTAGTCAAAAAATAGGCCGAGCTTGGGTTAGGTCTCTCCCGTGTTGGGCCCGGCCGTCGGCAACCTTAACAATAATAATAATAAGAATAATAACAACAACGACTACAATATATTGATATGTTAAATCAAATCAAAATTTAATGAACAATAATGAAGAGGCTATATTGAATGTAAAAACAATGAGAGATAAAAGCTTACTTGAAGATCTTCATCAGTCATAAAGCCGTTTCTCAACATGATGGCAGCGATGTGTATACAAAGGCTTATTTTCCTCTTCCCAAACACACGAGTGGCATGGATTAAGCTCAACCCACCAGCACTATGCCCAACCAATATTACCTTCCACATCAAATGAATAAATAAATAAGAATAAAAATTCCTCTATGGAGAGATTAAAATACCACTAAAAGGAAAATAAAAAAATATATTTTCAATTTACATGGTGGAGCTGTCCCATTTGAATACCATTCTCTGTCTCTCTCTAACAACCATTTGAGACTCAAAAGCTTCTCTCTCTCATACAGGCACACGCACCTTTTCATCCTCAGGGATTGCAGAGAGGAGATCGATGAGGGGCTTATTGTACTCGTCGAATTGAAGAATGGAATTGGAATTTCCGGGATCTATTCCTGCACCACCCAGGTCGACTGCGGTTACTTTGAAGCCGGAATTCTTCAAGAGAGAGGCAGTTTTATACCAACACCAAGCCCCATGACAGAACCCATGGACTAGAACAAAGTGTCGAGTCGCCGGAACTTCACCCATGAGAGATTTTCCGGCAATAAATTCAGGCCAATCTTAAAAACAAATGACTGAATGTGGGAATTGAGAATGAGAGAGAGAGGGAGAGGTGCCTCACGTTTATGAATTTGATTATATGGTAGGCGCCTCACGTTACTGTGTCCGCTTTACCAGTGGAGTTGTACCTTACATGTCAAATTAAGGAATAGGGGGCGTGGTAGCATCCTCAGTTACGGCATTCTAGTTTTCAATCTACTGGGCTGCCTACTCACTGCTTGAAAAACACGCAACCCAAAAATATACAAAAGACATCTAAATATATATATTATCAATATAACTTACCCCCACCCAAGGTTTTGTCTTATTGTTTTTCCCCACAGCAACCTTTTCTCACAAATAAACAGCATGAAATAAGATTAAACTACCTTTGTTTGTTTTCACATGACCTTCTCTCTTCTATTTTCACATGCGCTTCGGCATTCTGAATGTGTGCTTCGGCAATACAGGTTTGAGTTACAGTATTTTGGCATTGTGAAAACTCGATCCGGTGGTGTAAAGACGTGCTCCGGCATTGCGCTCTAGCAATGAAGTTTCTGGAGCCACAGTGCTTCGGCATTGAAGGACCGTGCTCCGGCAGTATAAACAAGCGCTCCTGCATTCTGAATGTGCGCTCCGGCATTCTGTGTCTAAGCCACAGCTCTCCGACATTATGATAACGCGCTCCGACAGTACAAAGACGCACTCCAGCAATACGCTACTTGGGACCCACGAATTGATTTGGTTTGTACGGGAAGGGCATTTTTGTTCAAAAAAATAACAACTTTTTACCTTGGGAGGTTTTTGCGAGAAAATGTTGTTTTGGAAAAAAAAGTGAGGGAAAAAATTGGGGTGGGGTAAGTTGCATAGATAGTCCATTATGTTTTTTGTAATTTTTCAAACGGAGTAACCCAAACAGTTTCCAATATACTGACACCACCCACTAACACATATAGAAAAGCTAACTGCCTACTCTATTTTGAAACAAAAAAAAGACGAATAACAAGTAGGGGCTTGTCTTCCCCACTGAATTACAAAATTTAAAAAAAACACAGTCAAAGATGCGAAAATGAGCACAATCAACTTTGTCATAAAATTTAAAAAATAAAAGGATTCGCCTTCTATGATGCCAAGGCTTTATGAAAAACAAGTAAAGCCACACCTAAAATCCACGTCCACTTTGGGCATATGAAATCTCCATTATAGCTCTAAAAATCAATTTCTAACACCGACTATGAAATTTGAAGCTTAAAAAATGGTATAAATCTTGCAGATCTATAAATATTATTTTTATAACAAAATAAATGGTCTAGATAATGTGTTGTAATTAGTAGTTTAAAAAACAGATCGGTGCCCCGGAACGGGCACCCAAAAACCCATCTGGATCGATGAATCAGTAATTGGCCGGATTCGACCTTAAAAAAATTCAAAAAATCATTATAAATGTTATTTTTTAAGAATCAATAAGAAATGAGGGTACTACATTAATAACTTCTATTTTTTTACATCAATAAATGAATATTGAGATATTCTTTCTCTCTATGAAGATTCTCATCAAACATTTATTAAAACCTAACTAAATACAATATTATATATTGAAATTAGAATTATTGGTTTGTATTTTATTATTTTATCATCATTTTACTATACAAATAAAAATAAATTTGAAAATTGTCTTATAATATCATCTAATTTAAAATTTTAATTTACAACTATAACAAAAAATAATACATTGCATAATTTATAATATAAATAAATTAACAAGATTTGATTATCATTGTAATTAGTATAATTATTAATTACAATATTATAATAAACATGATTCAAAAAATAAAGGCATGAACCTCACAAATAAATTAATCTAATGTATAATAGTTAGTGTTGATAGAAATATAGATATTTTAATATTAAAAAAATAAATAAAAAAATTCATATTTTCAATGTGATAATAAAGCAACTTGAAATAAATTTCCACATCGAATAGTCCCACATCAAAGTTATATGCATGTTACAAGACAAACCCATTGTTTTAAACATCCCTTTAATTTAGGGACAGCGAATGGTCCCACATCGATAAATTTGTTCTGCATGCTAGCCATAAAATGGGTAAACCAACTCTGAAGTTTTGACGATTTTTTTTATTTGAAATATCCTCTCACACCACGTGGGTACACCTCATGCACGTCAAGCTTTTGCTTTGTAGCCATGTTAAAGCGCTTTTACATTTGACTTTGCCTTCTAAAAAGTTTTGATGTGGGACTATTCGTTGTCCTTAAAGTAAATGGAGGTTTAAAACAATGGGCTTGTCTTGTAGCGTGCACATGACTTCGATGTGGGACTATTCGATATGGGGATTATTTCAAGTTACTTTATCAATTATCTCACATTGTAAATATGAATTTTTTTATTTATTTTTTTAATTTTATTAAAAAATGATTGTAAATTTATGTTACTAAATGCTATATTTCTATCGACACTAATTATTATACATTAGATTTATTTATTTGTGAGGTTCATACCCTTGTTTTTTGAATCATGTTTATTATAATATTATAATTAATAATTATACTATTTATAATGATAATCAAATCTTATTAATTTATTTACAATATAAATTATGCAATGTATTATTTTGTGTTATAGTTGTGAAATTAAAATTTTAAATTAGATGATATTGTAAGACAAATTTCAAATTTATTCTTATTTGTATAATAAAATGATAATAAAATAATAAAATACAAACCAATAATTCTAATTTCAATGTATAATATTGTATTTAATTAGGTTTTAATAAATGTTTGATGATAATCTTCATACAGAAAAAGAACATCTCAATATTCGTATATTGATGCAAAAAATTAGAAGTTAATAATATAGTACTATTATTTCTTATTGGATTCATAAAAAACAATATTTATAATGATTTTTAATAACCTTTTGAATTTTTTTAAGGCCGAATCCAATCAATTCGGCCGATTCACCGATCCGGATGGGTTTTTAGGGTATCCGATCTGAAGCACCGATCCGTTTTTTAAACCATTGGGTGTACCCACATGGTGTGTAAGGATTTTTCAAATAAAAAAAAAACAATGTGGTGTCCCGACGTAGTGTGGCATGCTATACTTGAGGATTTTTCAAATAAAAAAAAATCAAATTTACAGAGTTGGGGACGTGTTCAATATGTAACGTTACACTCGGCGATTCATGCGATCCATGATGTCATTTTTATCGAATCTCAGTAAAAAAAAAGGCTGAATCCCGTTTTATGGCCGGATCCAAAAAGTTGGATAGATTACATCTGAGATTATTTTATGAGTTGCGGAGATTACATCTCCGCAGTTTAAGACCTAAAAAATATCCCTGTTGACCCGAGGGAATAAATGGATAGTACAATCCTGGGGAAGTAGAAATTATTGGTTAAAAAAATGGAGAGAGAACCGAAAAAATTAGGACATGGCATGGAGTGCCACAAAGATGATAATTCGGAAATTAGGAAAATGCTTGTTCATTTCTTGCAAATACCAAAATGCATGAAATGTTGAAGATAGATGTGCCTTATTTTAACCCAAATTTGCCACATTTTAAACATGCGAAACATATTTCTTAGTAAACAATGATAACAGAGAAATAAAAGCAAGCACAAATGGTGTAAATATAAATTGTTTGGAATTATTTAATTCTTTAACATTGAATGCATCTTTCCAACATGACATCTAACCTTGTATTTTTATTTTCCGTATAAATAAACTTGGGCCATGCTATCCCTTGTAGTGGCACACCTAATAAAACAATAAAATATATTTATGATACAACAAAGGACCAAATACCCATTCAAGTTATATGGCTATTTTGGTTATTTTTATTTTTCATCGGTATTTTTTATTTGTTTATTAAATATGCTCAAATAAAAATAAGACATAAACCCAAATTTTATATCAAGATAATTTATAAATAAAAAAATATATTATAATACTCTGAGTTATCAAATCAAAATCAAACACTCAAAAGTTAACTTACGCTATTACGACTAAAATATCATACCTATCCATTTGAATAAGATGGTGATGGACAATAGTTTCACATATACTTTAAACGTGGCGAAGCCACAGCCATAATCATCGAGACTCTAACTTATGGATTACAATCTCTCTTTCCTTGACTAAGAACATATGGGCCACCCATTAAAAAAAAAATTTTTATTACCCAATTTATTGTCCCTAGCTAACTCTTCTTCCATTTATTCTCTCTTCAACTCTTATTATGGTAAGAAAGCCTTTTTGCCTAAGTAAGTCTCCGTTTAAAATATAATTTTATAAAAAAATTTAATATTTTAAAATCCATTAAGAATGAAAGATCTTCAAAAAAATATTTTTTTTAATAAAACCGATATAAATTTATATTTTATGTTTTTCAAAAAAAAACCTTTTTAAAAAAACTTCTTCCCTACGATTTTATTTCTTCAACTTAATATTTATTGAATTTTAGCGGTAGTAAATTAAGAATCTTGATTTAATAAAAATTTCCATCAAAAATTTCATCAATGAGTTCCCTTAAAAGGGCAAATTTTATATGTTTCCCCTACAGCATAGTAGTTCTATCCACCCACTTATCCAACCATCCATTTTGAATGGAGAGCCACAATCACAATCTCACGTCTCTACACTATTTTATTTTTATTTATTTTTCTATAAACTATTTTGACACCAAATTTTGGACTTCCATTCTTCTATTAAACTCACACTGGCGAAATATATATATATATATATATATATATTTTCAAATAAAA
>NW_006498122.1:1805096-1819957 GCF_000471905.2 Amborella trichopoda
GGGCACGCTCGCACGTGCGCTCAGACACACGTGTGCACGTGCGAGTGTGCGTGGGCACGCTCGCACGTGCGCTCGGACACACGTGTGAGTGTGAGTGTGAGTGGGGCACGCTCGGACACACGTGTGCACGTGTGAGTGTGCGTGGGGCAAGCTCGCACGTGCGCTCGGACACACGTGTTCGCGTGCGAGTGTGCATGGGGCACATACGCTCGGACACACATGTGCGCATGCGAGTGTGCATGGGGCACGTGCGCTCGGACACACATGTGCGCGTGCGAGTGTGCATGGGACGCTCGCATGTGCGTGTCATGGTTCCACTCTAGAACCGGGCTGAACCGTATGGGAACTGACGGTTCCACTCTAGAACCGGGCTGAACCGGATGGGAACCGGCGGTTCCACTCTAGAACCGGGCAGTTCCCAATTTTCGGTTGAAATCGGCACGGGCACACGTGTTTTCGAGTCGAACCGGGCTCACCGTTGTTTAAAACACTGGTTTAAACCCACCTTAAGAATATCCTTAGTACCCCATATTTTTGGGATGTGCAACCTGAAAAAAAGAATATTTTCACTCATATAATGTCTTTGCCTCAAAAAATTACCATCCTAAAATTGAACTCTGATTTTTGGAATAATCAAAAAATTCAAAATCCTTTTTTCTTTTTCTTTTTTTTCAAATAACCAATTCAGTATTCGAGATTGATCCTAAAATTCTGATAAAAAAATCCTCCCAAGTAGCTAATTTGCCCAAGGGAATAAGCATACAGTGTTCTCCCACATAAGCACAGTGTATACTCACCCAAAATAGGGCTGCTTTCTTGGCTCTCACCCCAAAATCAGTGGCATGCTTTTGGCAAAAAGCATTAATAAATTAAATTGTGGACGTGCGAAACAATTTATCAATGATTTAATAAACTATTGCAACAATCATATGATCATAATTATTTTGCTGGGATTTTAAAATTAAATAAAAAATAGGCAATATGTTAGAAAGTTTTTCTCCTAAGTGATTTTGATAAATCTTCATAATGACAAGAGAAATTTATCAAATTACACGTATCATTTGAACTATTTAACATCTCATCCATACCGTTTTACCTAAATTCAAAAAAAATAGTGTTTGATGCCTCCGGGGCGGCATGAGTCCCCTCGACCATCAAACAACCATCTTTTAGATAGGAGGCTATATAAAGAAGGCCCAATTAAAATTTTCAAATAGACAGTGGAAAAGAATTTCAAAATATTATCATTTCTAAATTTTTAATTTTCATTATTTTTATATATTCGTAATCCTCATGTTTTGGTTTATGGATCCCTAAATATTTGGATTCAAAATCTATACTAGAATGAATCTTGGAGGGGGGACGATCTGCATCCAATTGTTAGGCTGCTATTTTGATCAAGTTTCAAATAGCCCATCAATTAATACACCAAGTAAGTTTTGAAATTTATCAAAATACATACAAAGTAAAATGTTAAATAGTTTAGTTGTATTATGATAAATAATAATAGTAATAATTGTTATTGTTATTATTATTACTAACTATTGAAAAGTATATAATAAGACCATTTACGTTTGGTATAAAGCGGTAACAATTCATCTTTTACTTTTGGATGTGACATTAGATGGCTGTATTTATTTCAATGACCAATATCAAACTTTAAAAGAATTTCTTAAAAAAATTTGTGATACACCTAAGCTATCAGATTTTCATATATTTATAGATCTACTTGATTTTAACCTTTTTTGAAATTTTAAGATAATCCTAAGAACATTTTACATCAAAATTATATACCATGATAAAAGTTGAAAGTGCACCTTATCTCTACAACTACGGATGCATACGTATGCTGACTGCACCCACCCTATTAATATTACTATTGCTATCGCTATTACTATTGCTATTACTATCATCATTATTATTATTATTATTATTATTACTATTAATTAATTAAGAGGGAAAATTGAATGTAAAAAGAAAAGAGAGAGAGAGAGAGAAAGTTTACTTGGACATCTTCATCAGTCATGAAGCCGTTTCTCAACATGGCAGCAGTGATGTATATACAAACGCTTATTTTCCTCTTCCCAAAAACATGAGTGGCATGCGTTAAGCTCAACCCACCAGCACTATGCCCAACCAATATTATCTTCAAAATAAATAAATAAAATCAAAAGTAGATCAATTTCATCACTCTAAACTCTAACGAGAGAGAAAGAGTCTATTCTCTCTCTAAACTCGAGAGAGATTAAAGTGATCACTAAAAGGAGGAAAACAGAGGAATTCAATTCACATTTAGATAGAAAAATGAAGTTTTGGATGAACTGAGCCAGAAGGAGGCTTTGGGCCAACGTGAAAATCAAGGAAACGGATTACTTTGATGAGAAATTCAACTCATCCTCTCTCTTATCAAATAACTGATCCCATCCTGTCTCTCTCTCTCGTCGAACCCATCTTTCTCTCTCATAAAATAAAAGAAACCATCCTTTTTCTCACACACATGCCCACAGGCTTAACAGTCTCTCTCTCTTTCTCTTTCTCTTTCTCTCTCTCTATCTCAAACATACACACACCTTTTCATCCTCAGGGATCGTCGGGATGAGATCGATCAGGGGCTTATTGTACTCTTCGAATGAAAGAATAGAGTCTGCATTTCCGGGATTTATTCCAGCACCACCCAGGTCGACCGCAGTGACTTTGACGCCCGAATTCTTCAAAAGAGAAGCGATTTTGTACCAACACCAAGCACCATGACAAATCCCATGAACTAGAACAAAGTGTCGAGTTGCCGGAACTTCACCCATGATATTTTCCGGCAATAAATTTCCTCCAATCTAAAAGATAAATGACTAAATGTGAATTGAGAGAGAGAGATGGGTGCCACAAATAGTGTGTTTTTTATAAGGGCTGAGAAATGAGAGAGAGAGAGAGAGAGAGAGGATGTGAGAGACAATTAGAGAGAGAGAATAAAATTAGAAGAAGTTATTGGGAGTGTATATATCCCAAAAATCAGGAAAATTGAAACCCCTTTGAAACTTCTTACAAATGCCCAAATGCATGTAATGATCGTAACTACTTTAAAGACAAATGTGAGCCCACCTTTGCTGAATTCATATGTGTGATTGTCAACATTTGCTAAATTTATATAATTTATATATGTAAACATTTTTTGTGGAAGCAAATTCAAATCAAGTTTCTTAGTAGTATGCAATACGAAACTCTCTTATCATTTTTGGAGCAAAAGATATACGCTCCCGGAGGAGCATGTTGTGCATTTACTCCCTTGGGTAGGACCCTATGTGGGCGTAATTTTAAAAAATCAAATTTATGTGACATAACATCCTTACTTTGACAACATAACGTCTTAGGCTTCATTTCTGCCGTTAACATTTCAATAATAACACATCCTCGGTGTTCAGCTAGAGACCAGTGCTCTGACACTGGACATGGTTTCTACCAGTCTTTGTAGAAGTGAGTCAAATTTTACTTCCTTTTTTCTATGGACATGGTTTCTACCAGTCTTTGTAGAAGTGAGTCACCTCTTAAAAATTTATTTTTTAGATGGATTTTTTGATGTAAAAATGACAAATCATGAATATAAATAAATTTTAAAATTAAAATTAATATTTTTATTAAGAAAACATTTGGACTCAATTGTTTTTAGATGAATCACCTGTTTGCCTCCATCTTTACAATGGATGCTTTATACCTCGAGGACCGTAAATGTAGAAATGTTATCCCGGCCACAAGAAACAATTTTCCATTTTGACATGGACATTACAACCAATGCAAACCCAAATTCCGGAGTGGCATGCCACATGTTATACCCTCAATTCAAAGTTCAAGTAACCTCATTTTCAATGTTATTATTTTATTTTTGTTTATTTTTTTTGGAACATTAACAGTTAGTAGTGTATTAGCAAATTTTCAATGTTAGTTTTTTTTCTTTTTTTTCTTTCTAGGAACATTAACGGTTAGTAGTGAATTAGCAATTTTTGAAATTGTCAGTAGTTTTCGAAAGGGTTAGCATTGGTGAGAATGAAAACCGGGGTTCGTATTGGTGAACATGAAAACCGAGACTTATAGTTGAGTCACAAGTAGTGCTACCACCTTGACTTCAACCCCATTCTTTTTTTGAGGTGGCCAACTTGTATTCTTTTTAAAAAGGTGGGGTGAGCGAGATATTTAATGCTAGCATCCTATACTTGTCCTTTAGCATCGCTGAGTCTATGATTTCGATATTTTAAGATATTTTTTATATTTATGATTTCGATATTTTAAGATATTTGTCTATGATTGAGAGAAGAGATGGAGAGATGTTTCATTGTGTAATATCAAACGGAGATGTTTGTCCTCTAGTACTTTGATTGAGAGAGGAGGATAATGGTTATCTTCGATAAGTTGTTTTTGAAATTTCAGTTCCTTTTCCATATAGAGTTACAATTATCACGATTGCCAAAAGATTTTACGCACCTGCCGGAGTAGGCTGTAAATATCAGAGTAATTTTAAGGCACCAAATTTTTGGGATGTAACCCATAGACTAGCCTCAGTCAAAAACTTTCTTAATTAAACTTGCCTTCTTGCAAAAAAATCAATGTCACATCATTGAATAAAGAATATCCAATTTTTGAAGGGTGAGATTTAAGTGCTAGAAACTAAAAATTCAAATTTTTTTTTTGAAAATAATCATCTACATTCTTAGGTGGTTCCCATAATTTCATAATAAAAAAATCCTCTCAAATAGGTCTTTTGACTGAGGGAGCAAATGTACAGTATGCTCCAGCAAGAGCATACATGCCTATCAATATTTGGACGATTAATTGCACAAACATAAGATTATAGAGGCATTTATTAGCCATTTAAGAAATAAAGAGATCATTGTGGTAAAAACTACATTAATCACTTCATCAATATACAATGGCAATAGTGCGGGTTCATTAGTTTGCAATATCTCTTCAAGCTTATTAAAATATATATGAGAGAGAGAGAGAGCATTCTGAGCTTAGTTATCAAGACTAGACCGAACTGATCAGACAATTGACTGGGGTGGATCCCTTTATCGGATGGCTGACTAGTGCTTTCATTGATCTAATATGAAAAAAAAAACTAGATTTCTTAGAAAACCAATCAAAACTTGTTTAGCCAATTTTGCTAGTAGTACATATTGGTTTTAACCAGCTAGCTGGCTACAAAATTATTTTTCAAATATTTGTAATATCTGTAATAATTTTTAAATTTATTTTTATTTTTATTTTTCTAAAATTCACTCTAACTAATTAAATTAGTGGTTACATCAATTTTAATTGGACCAAACTCATTAATAGTTCTAAAGCAAACCACATCCAATGCGAGAGAGTAGGAGGGAGAATCTTACATTACATTTTTTATAACTCTCGATCGTGAGAGACAAACTGCAAATTAAAAAAAAAAAAGAGTTGTAAATACAGTTCTCAGTAGCTAAATAGATAGGTAGATATAGAGAGAAAGGGAAGAGGTGAACTTGATATTATTATTAGGAAAGAGACTGAGGAGAAGTTTAAATGGAGGCAAGCAAGCGCATGAAGGTGTTTTTTATCCATCTTCACTTTACTTTTTTATTGGTGAGTGAGTGAAAGAAAGCTTCCAAGCACTAACAACATTTTACCACATGTTTCTTCTTCGTGTACCCTCACTCTTTCTAACCACCACTTTGTACTTGTCCCTTGCTTCTCTCTCTCTCTCTCTCTCTCTCTCTCTCTCTCTCTCTCTCTAACACACACATCTACTTAAATAGTTACATTCAAACCCCTCCCTAGCTTTGCAAAGTTCTTGTGGCTTATGAGGTTCTCTCTCTCACTAGTCATACTAAACTCACCCACCCCTCTCTCTCTCTTTAACACACGAACCAACCATGTGCTTAAATAGTTGAGTGATTTATGTATGGATCCGAAATAATTACATAAAATATGAAATGATCTGATTATTGATAGAAATTATAAGTAAGTTCAGTCAAGTGTATTGTTTTATTTTTTCAAAATTGCCTCTTAATCTAACGATTTTATCATCGGAACGCATTTTATTTTTTTATTTTTTTTCATTAGTAGGGCAATGTTAGAAGCTTTAGGTGCAGTGCCTAAGTGGTCGGAGGTTAGAATCCTCGGACCGCCTTACGAACACAGCAAAATCCCAGTAGAGCGGTCATAGGTCCCCATCCTCAGACCGCTTGTTTTTGTCAAAAAATAAGTAATAAAGTACGGTCCAAGAATGGGGACTTTGGACAACCCTAGAATTGAGTTCTGCTCAATCCTGAGAGCGGTCCTAGGTACCCATCCTCGAACCATTGTTTTTCTCAAAAAATAAGAAACAAAGAACAGTCTGAGGATAGGGACCTCGAACCACCCAAGAACTAAGGACTACTCCATCCAAAAGGGGTCTGGATTCTAACCTCATAGCACATTGGAACTGTTCATAAAGCTTGGACACCGCCCTACTAACGAGAAAAATTTAAAAACAAAATTTAAAATACGTTATGAGGATATCATCCTCAAACTGTGAAGCAATTTTGAAAAAAATAAAAAACCTGAATTGATCGACCTCCATTGCAATTTCCACCTATAATTGAATAATTTCGTAGTTTAGTTAATTATTTCGGATCTGTACATATATCACTCTAAATAGTTAACAATGGTGGCCGTGAGGTCCTCTCCCTCTATCTCTCTACGTGGGAGTGGATCAACACTGAATCCATTATCATAAGCACTAAATCTTCTTATTGCCATAGCACTTTACATTAATGGGGAATGACAAACAGACCTTTGTCCCTGCTGGCATAAAAAGAACATCCCACACAAATGATAACTCTAATCATTGAGAGGGGTGAGGTTTGTCCAAGGTGTCAACCTTAAGAATGCATCCCAAAATCTCATTAAAAGATGCATTTTCGATGCATAAACTTATATGATAACCTAAAAATCTATTTTTCACCCTTATAACTGAAATTGAAAGCTTCAAAAATAATATAGATCTATAAACAGTCGAAAATCTTGCAAATTGATGATCTAGATAACATTTATAGAAAAAAGTTTATATAAGGATGCTAACCTTATAATGTAGAACTATAGATGCCCCTCAAAAATCTATTGGAAAAGATAGTTTTACTGTTGAAAAACCCTTTGATTGATCATCTTGACATCGAGATGTACGACTATGAAAAATAAAAAGATTTTAAGTCTTAAAAATAGTGCATTTTAATATGTTGATCTACTTGATTTTAACCATTTTTAAAATTAAAAATTTATAATTAGATATAAAAATAGATTTTGAGATAATCCTAATAATATTTTACATTAAAATTATATAGCATGATAAAATTTAAAGGTGCACCTTACGTCTACACCATCCTTACGTAAACTGTACCCATATTTACAAGATGTACTGCTTTTGGACCCGGTTTCTATGCGGTCAAGCCTGCATATGTAGAAATATAGGCCTATTAATAAATTTATTTTTTAGATGTATTTTTTTAGTTAATTTTTAAGGACATGTAATCTCGAACATGGATAAGAAAACATTTGGGCTGTTAGTTTCCATTGTTTTTAAATGAAACACCTACTTGCATCTATCTTTAAGATGGATGATTTACATTTTTTGGACCGCGTATGTAGTCATGCGGTCCAGCCGACATGAAACAATTTTCCACTACTTTTAATATTTGAAATTTTTTATTTTTTTTCATATCTATATATATCGTGGTCTAGATCAATTGGAGGATTTTCTTGTGACGAAATAATCTTTTCCGATGTGTTTTTGATGCGTTTCTATAATATAAGGTGGACACCTTATATAAACTTATTTTTTGAGAGAAAGATCCTTATATTTACAAGGGGAGAGAGATGGGAGAGATAGTGGGAGAGAGGGAGAGAGAAAGATAATGCCATACTAGGATTGAGAGAGAGAGAGGGAGCCATCCTTGGACTTACAGATAAAGACGGGGGAGAGAGATGTTGGAGTATGACCACAAAGGTCTCGTAATTATTATTTAGTTGTGGTCTCTATTTTTTTTACTATTTTAAAATACATTTAATAGTCCTTTTTTCTTTGAATTCTATTACCACTCTTTTTTAGTTAATATTATTCTCTTTTCTTTTTAAGCCATCCATTAATAATGCATTAACAAGTCATTCAGTAATCAAGAAGTTTTCCTTTAGAGGAAGAGATCCATAAGTTTTACAGCAACGCTCCATTCTCCATAACTACTATTCTTTCTACTCAATTATTTTTCGTCAAGAGAAATAGGGGAAAGGAGAGGAGAGGGAAAGTATATGTAATATGGTCATAAGGATCATCCAATGGAATGCATCACCGACCAACCAACTGATGGAACGGTGATGATTTCCCTGTGACCATATTCTTACTATGAACCAACAAGTCATGACGAACTTTTTCAAAGGGCATGTTTGTTATCTGGAAGCCCGAAAAGTAGAAGCCGCCCCTTCCATCATTTTGCATGGAAGCTGCCCCTTCCACGCTTGTCCTTCTACTCCACATAACAAATGTTGGAGTTGGGTGGAATTCAGATCTTCCACTTTTCAAAAGTTCGGCCAGTCAAACACGTCGTAATGGATCTCACTGTTGTATGCTTCACATAACCATACATGTCTGCGGTCTAGATTTAATCCTAGCCAAAATGACAGCGTCAATTTTATTTTTGTTCTCATTTTTATTTTTTACAAAAGCCTATTGACATGTAATTTGGATAATCCACAGATCTCATCAAGGTTCACCCATAAAGTACAAAAGAAAAAATAATTGAAATAAAAATACCAAAATGCAGCGAAAATATTCAGAGATATTTTTCTCACTTTTTTATTTGTTTTTATTTTATTTGGTACACCCCATTTTATTGCATAAATAGCGTAAAATTTAGAGAAAATATCTCTTTATCTCTTATTTTTAACTTCCATATCTAATGAGACGTAAGAATTGAAAATATTACTTGTAAACAAAAGATCTCCATCATTCCTATATTACATGCCCCTCAACCCCTTTGACTATAAATTTTTTTATCCAAACAAACACTAAAATAACACCCTATTGAAACTCCATCTCACTCTCTCTCTTCGTTTCTCGGTGAGTTTACCAACCAAGGGGTTTAGCTTGAGCTCAAACATGATCACGCTTTTTTGTGTTTGAGAGAGATGGATTTTGGGTTTTAGAGATAGAGTTTTAGAGAGAGAGAGATGGAGTTTGAGTTTTAGGGAGAGAGATGAAGTTTTGAGAGAGAGAAATAGAGTTTGGGTCTTAGAGAGAGATGGTGTTTTGAGAGAGAGAGAGATGATGATGTGAGAGAGAGAAATGGAATTTGGGTTTTAGAGAGAGATGGAGTTTCGAGAGAGAGAGAGAGAGGCGATGATGTGAGAGAGAGATAGGGTTTTAGAGAGAGTGAGACAAAGTCATTTCATAAGTTGTTGAGGTCAATAATACATAGTCAAAAGGATTTAAGGGGTTGAAAGATAAAAAAGATGAAGTCCTTTTGCTTATAAGTAATATTTTCAATTCTTGGATCTGATAAGATATAGAAGTTAAAAATAGGAGATAATATGATATTTTTCTTAAAATTTATGCCGATAACATTTCTATAAAAAATAAAAATTAAAAATACATCATGACCTCAGCCTAATTCAATATATACATCTTTTTTCTCTCTAAAATGCAATATATCCCATGCACCTAGGAGCCCAATGGTTTAGGTTTACTTGCCACTTATGGGTTGCAAAAGAAAATGATTTAGTTCAAATAAAGCTAAACCAACCCATTGGTGGTCTCTAGACCACATCAACTGTAACTGTAATTAAATGCTGGTCGTCCGATGAAATTTGGGGCCTTGGGTACCACATCAAGACGCTACAAAAATCAATAATTGCAGCACATCGAAATTTCCTTTTCAGCAAATGTCTCTTTGCTCTTCTATAATTTTCTAAATATTCTTGTTAGAATTGACCAAAGGGGGAAGTTTCTATAAGGCCTAGGCTTAATGAAAACAAAAGAAACATCATCTCAAATCCCCATCCAGAAAGTACTTTTGGTGAGAGCTCTAAAATCAATTTCTAATATCGACAATAAAATTTGAAACTTAAAAATTGATACAATCTTGTGGAAATGTGAACACTTATGTTTATGATAAAATAGACAATCTAGATAATTTATTACAATATACGCTAGTTTTAGAGCGTGAAATCCTTGTACTTTTTTACAGCCATAATATTCGAGCCCATACTTGAATTGGAATTTTTTATGAATTATGAAGTGAGGATTTATGTATGGGAAAAGTTTATATAAGGTTGCAACCTTAAAATGTAGAACTACGGATGTACTTCAAAAATCCATCGAAAAAGGTTGTTTTAATATTGAAAAACTCTCTAATTGATCATCTTGATGTTGAGATGTATGACTATGAAAAATGAAAGGATTTTGAGTCCAAAAAATGATGCATCTTACAAAACATTATCTAGACCGTCCATTTTCAAGATTTTCATATGTTTATGGATCTACTTGACTTTAATCATTTTTAGAGTTTAAAATTTTATAATTAGATATGAAAATAGATTTTGAGATAATCTTAAGAATATTTTTACATCAAAATTATATGCTATGATAAAATTTGGAGGTGTGCCTTAAATAGATTGTTTAAGGTTGCAACCTTATGGAAACCACACCCTTTATGTATTTTGATAGAGCTACAACCTAATCAAACCATTTTCCTTGACTAAAACACTTCTTCACCCTCCAAATAAGGGAATCATTAAATGTGGTTCCACCCATATACAAGACATATGTGACTGATAATTCTTATTGTCGAATCTAAATGATAGAATTAATCATAAATTCTCATAGCATCTAGTCTTGATTAGACGCCTCAAAGTATTTTGTTTTTTATTTTAGGAAAATTATAAATAACCCTCAAAACTAGACTTCTTTTGCAAGTTACCCCCAACCTTTTTCACTTTTTTCCCCAAAAAACGTTTTTTTAGCAAATATCCCCAAGTAAAATAAGGTACATTTTTTTACGAAAATGCCCTTTTTTGTACATAAAAATTTAATTTTGGGGGAACATTCACATGAGTTTACATCGGCTATCAGACTGCTCTTTGACATTGACGTATCGCACAATGGGCATGTTGTTGTACTGCATGGGCTGTTTCCAAACCGCATGGGCCTATTGTCGGATTGCTTTTTGGCAATGCCGGAAGGCATGGGCTTATTGTTGGACCGTTCTCTGTCAATGCCAAACCGTCGCTGTTATTTATCGGACCGACATTACACTGTCGGACTGCCCTAAGAATACGCCGAACCACATTTTTGTGGGAAACAGGAGAGAGAGGAGTGGGTAAGAGAAAGGGAGGGTAGTTTAGACTTCTTTTTTTTTTGTTAGGAGGTATTTGCTAACAAAGAGTATTTTAGGGAAAAAGTGAAGGAAAAAGCTTGGTTGAGGATAACTTACATAGAAAGTCTCGTCTTGGGGGTTGTTTGTAACTTTTGCTTCTATTTTTAATTTACAGGCTGATTTGACATGAAATTACCCAAAAAACTAATTTTTACGTGAAATATTGGACATGACATCTTTTCATAGGGGCATGCCTAATAAAAATATAAATATAAATAGTTATAACATCAATAATTGAACAACAAGGCCCTTACGACTTGTGCTTTGAATCTCAAGATACTTTATATAGAAAATTAAAAATAAAATAATACTAGACTTATATCATAACTGAAGCTATCTTAATCACCCCTTTTGATAACACATCTAAAAATAACAATCATACACATAGGTGGCGCCACCTATATAGGTTTTTTTTTAATAAAAAATTAGCTATTTGATATCAGCTATACAAATCGTGGTCCATCAGTATTGAAAAATTAATAATATGTTAAATAAAGCTTGCTCAAAATTATAAAAAACAAATACATAATTTGATTCAAGTAACAATACATATTTTTGGGCAATTGGAGCATTTAATTTACAATGTTGATCAGTAACTTTGCCCTTTTTGTCCTCATTTATTTAAGGCCACAGGAGATGATGCTTCTCTTTTATCACATGGAAGTTGAACAAATCTATATGACCCTTTATCAATAATGTAAAAAAAAAAAAAAGACATGGATGTGGCTTACAAGCCCTTTCCTTAAAAACTACATTTACCCAAACAACCGTACATGAATCATAACTTCAATAATGTTCCATTTTCTCTTCCATCTTCCACCTGCACAAAAATTTCCAGACCCATTCTCAAAAATTAGCTAAACCCCAATTATTCCTTTTTATTGTGGCTAAAATCCAATTACTCCCAAAGAAAAATGGAGGACCCAATGTCCAAACTGACCCTGCACCGGTTCGAGCTGGACATCGACAATTACATGGTGTGGTTGACCGATGATCGAGTTAGTAAAATTTTCAGATGGGAGACCTACACCTCTCACAAAGCGGTGCTAGAACGCTTAAGAGATCGCACCATTCCCCATCCATGGCTCAAGGCCATATCCCTAAGTGAGCAGCCTATAGGTTCGGTATAGGTCACACAAGGCTCGGGTGAGGCTCTATGTAGAGCCGAAATCGGTTTTATGAGAGCTTCGCAGTTCTGGGGCCAAGGCATAGCAACACATGCAGTGAAGATGATGGTCTCTAGTGTGTTCAAGGATATCCCTGAGCTAGAGAGGATTGAAGCTTTTGTTGATGTTGAAATTTTGGGTCTCAAAGGGTTCTAGAGAAGGTTGGGTTCTTGAAAGAAGGGTTACTAAGGAAGTATTCGATCAACAAGGGACAGACAAAGGATTTGTTGATCTATAGCTTCCTTTTAACTGATTCAGTTTATTTTTGAGGTTGTTGAGTAAGAACTTGGTCCAAAAGGGATAGACTGTCACTCTGTAGGTTCTTTTTTTTTTGTCCTTTTTTTTTAATGTATATTATAGCTTCCCTTTTCTTTCCCTTTTTTTTTTGGGTTAATGTCTATTAATCTATAGCTCCTTTGAACTAAATCAGTTAAATAATTGTCCACCTATTATTTGATGGTTAGCTGAGGGTTGAATAATTGTCCATCTATGTTTTGTGAAAGCCTTCTTGGTGCTTAAGGGTGGTTTGAAATAAGATCTCTCCTACTAATTTACAATTTACACCGTTTGCCTTAGATTTGTGTCAAAGCCATCATTTAGTATGCATCCCCATTTGTGGGTTGGGCTCTTGGTAAGTAGGGTGAAAAGGGGCCGACAACATGGCATATGGCTAAGTCTAGTTGGATTTACACCAGGCTGGGTTTAAGCTGCACCGAAGGCATATGCGCAGGATGCTAGGCCTGAACAATTTTCGGGCTGAGTCCATTTCAAGACAAATCTGAAATTTCAACTTAAATTGATTTGTAGAAAAAAGATTAAAATTCAAATGGTGACATATATCTTTTAAAGATCTGACAACTGGGTGCATAACCTAAACTAATATTTGTTTTAATACAACCTATTGATAACTTTATCTCTTTCTAATATACACATGCATGCACACGTACACACACCGATGCAAATTTTGGGCTCGGTCCTTAATAATTTCATGGTCCGTCCTTGCTCCAATCTAAGGCCTGAATGCTACAAATGCAAATTTTGGACTAAATCAGCTCATGCCTCAGTAATATGGTTCAGGCTCGGTGGCCATTGGCTGCCCTAGCTCCAAAGCTAAAGCATGAATGCTTCAAATGCCCACCTTTGAGTTCTTTTAAGGATAATGAGAATTTAAAATATATTATATATTGACGGATATTTATCAAATTACTCGGAGCTTTTGATTTAATTTCAAAATATCCATGACAAACACGTGATCTTGAGTTTGAATAGTTGCAAATGGGTACAATATTAAATACTTCATCTCATATGGGTACTTTGATAAATTTTTCTTATATTAATATTGAAGAGATCTAACCATAATAGAAATTAAAAAATATATATTTTTATTACAAAAAGAAAATTTTATTATGAAAATATGACCCCAGAAAGAGAAAGACCATAAATGTCATCATTGTGCACCCAATAGATATGGGGGAGCCAAATATGGTCGGGCCAGATTGAATGGACCTTAGTTCCAGATACTTCAGGCACAAGCAGTATTTGTTCTACCAGTATTATTGATGGGGTTTGTCTATAAAGAGATCATTTACTTTTTGTTCAACGAGGCAACAATCATTCTTGTGCTTTAAATTTCCAAATGGGTAGTTATAATAGTGTCATTGATTAGACACAAAGTTTTAAAAAACAATTCTCGAACTTTGTTACTCACCTCAAACCATCTAATTTGACATCTAATAAATAGAAATAGTTGTGACTTCCTTGTAATAAAGATAAATGGTCTCTTTCTAGACAAATACTATTGACATTATTTATGTATCTTATTAGTTTTTTTTTATGTATAGGCGTATATTGTTGACATTATTTATGCACCCTATTAATTTTTTTATATATAATTGGAGTATATTGTTGATACACACACATTGCGTTGATCTTATTGTTGTATATTGGTTTTATTGTTTTGTACTATTGATTTCCTTGATAATAGGACACGGTTTCTATAAGTCCACTAGAAATGCGGACCCCTTAATAATTTATTTTTGAAATAGAATTTAATCCTAATTTTTAGGGAATATATAATCTTTAACATGTAAATTGTTAATCGGTAAAAATGAATAAATTTTATAAACTAAAAATGATATTTTTTGGAGAAAGTATTTGAACCAATGGTTTAAAAACCGGATCGGTGACCCGGATCGGGCTTTTCAAAAACCGATCCGGATCGGCGAATCGGCGATCCGGATCGGCGAATCGGCGGTCCTGATCGGAATCGGGTGAC
>NW_006498122.1:1825492-1841924 GCF_000471905.2 Amborella trichopoda
GAATTTTTCTTGATCCAAAAACAACCAATTTTTCCAACATTAAATCGTTGAAAAAGCTGAATAAAGCTGTTTACAACCTGCAAAACAGATCACGTGCCGAAAAAAACAAAAAAAATGATCAAAAAATGACAAATTTGAAAAAAATCCGTGAAGAACACTGTGCAGCCCGTGTTCTTCACGGACTCGCCGATTCCGTACAGTGAATCGGCGCGTCACTGTGCGGAATCGTCCGGTTCTCTCTAGAACCGGACGATTCCCGGTTTTTGAACCGATCCGGTCCCTTTTCGTGAATTCCGAGTCGAACCGGGCGAGTCCGGTTCGACTCGGCAATTTTTAAAACGCTGATTTGAACAATTGATTTTACTTTTTCTTTAGAGGACTAATATTTATGGTGCACTTTTTTTGGTAGATGGTGTAGATCTCCAAGCCCGCATAGTAATAGGTGCGGCCATGGACGCACCAAACAATTCTCCTTGATAATATTGAGAAAAACGTTTATATAAGGTTGGAACCTTAAAATATAGAATTAAGGTGCACCTAAAAAATCTTTGTAAAAGAATATTTTGAAGTTGAAAACCCTCCAATTAATTATCTGGAAATTGAGATGTATGAATAAGAGAGAAAAAATGATTTCAAGTCCAAAAACTAGTGCATTTTCCAGCACATTATCTAGACGATCCATTTTCAATTTTTCATGTGTTTATATATCTACTTGATTTGAACTATTTTTAGAGTTTAAAATTTTTTAAATGGAGATAAAAATGGATTCTTAGGGAATCCTATGAATTTTTTATGCCAAATTTACATCTTATGATAATATTTAACGGTGCACTTTACTTTGATTATTTAAAGTTGCAATCTAATTAATGATATATGCTATTAAATTTATTGATGCGCTATTGATTTTCCTTGTACATACTATTGATGATTATTATTAGTAATAGAAACCTCACACAAAATGGCCTATTAGCTCAGTTGGTTAGAGCGTCGTGCTAATAACGCGAAGGTCGCAGGTTCGAGACCTGCATGGGCCATGAATGTAATTTTTATCCCATTTTTACTCAAAAACAGTACAAATTTTTCTTTTTTTTTACTCAAAAACAATGCAAATTTTATTCCTTTTTTTTACTCAAAACAATGCAAATTTTATTCCTTTTTTTACTCGAAACAATAGCTCAATGCAAATTTTATCCCTGTTGTTACTCAAAAACAGTGCAAAGTTTTCCTTTGTTTTACTCAAAAACAATGCAAATTTTATTCCTTTTTTTACTCAAAACAATACCTCAATGCAAATTTTATTCCTTTTTTTACTCAAAACAATGCAACTTTTATTCCTTTTTTACTCAAAACAATGCAAATTTTATTCCTTTTTTTTACTCAAAACATACTTTGTCCCAAGAAATGAGGTGAAACTTTGTCTTGTCTGCCTGTCCTAACCAGAGAAAGTTCCTCATGAGCTGATCAAGGCTTCAGTGCATTTAGAAAAGAGACATAAAATATACAGGTGCATTGGCAAGGGTTGCCTTGATAAGGGTGGTTCTTCCTGCTTGGAAAAGAAAACTCCCTTTCCATCCAGCCAACCTTCTGTCTACCTTGTCGATAACATGGGACCAGAGCCTCTTCTTCGGTTTTCCCAGCCCGAGATGTAGACCAAGATAGGTTGTTGGGAGGTCATCGACTTTACATTCCCAAGATGGAATTAGCTCTCTGATTTGGTTGTTGTCAATTGATACTTCCATCATTTTGTACTTATCCATTTGACCTTGAATCCCGTGGCCAATTGGAAGCACTTGAGAAAGAGTCTCAGGTTTTCCACGTCAATCGGGGAGGCAACAAGGAAGACTAGTGTATCATCAGCATATTGCAGATGCGACACTATTCGGCCCCGACGTGAAGTTCGAAACCAGTCCCAGCTTGGTAAAGGCGGGCGAGAGACCGGCTAAAGACCTCCACCGAAATAGCAAAGAGGAATGGGGAAAGAGGATCCCCTTGGCGAAGGCCCCTCGAAGAAGGGAAGAAACCCTTGGGGGTTCCGTTGATGAGGATTGAAAAGAAAGGATGGGAGTAGCAGCCTCTCATCCACATTCTCCACCTATCTCCCAAGCCCATTCGTAACATCGTCCAAAACTGACCAATTAACTTGGTTGTAGGCTTTCTCCCAGTCAATCTTGAAGATTAGAACAGGCGTTTTAGACATGTGCCTTGGATGAATACATTCATGGGCAACCAGAGCCCCATCAAGGATTTGACGATTTTTTATAAAAGCTGACTGTGAGGAAGAGATGACAGTACGGAGGACCTACTGCAGTCCAAAGGCCAGTACCTTGGATAAAATTTTGTAAGTGGAGTTGAGCAGACTGATGGGACAGAAGTCCTTAAGTTCCTCGGCCCTTTCAACTTTGGGTACAAGAGCAATGAAGGTGGCATTAATGGATTTATTGAGTGTACCCCGGAGGAAGAATTCTAAGAAGAAGTCTAAGAAATCCTGGCGAAAGGGGTCCCAAAAGATTTTAAAGGGGGCTATGGGAAACCCATCCGGCTAGATTATCGAGAGCTTTAAGGATTTCATCTTCTTGGAAAGGACGTTCCAGCCAAATACCCTGATCTTCCGTAAGGGTGAAGAACTCTAAATCAGCCATGGCAGGTCTCGATACATTTGGGGTAGAGCAAAGGTTCTAGGAAAAAGCTAGGATGGCTGACTCTATCTCTTTAGGCTGATCCAGGTACTGGTTATTTACTTTAATGCAGGAGATTGAGTCGTACCTCCTTCGACAGTTAGCTATTCTGTGAAAGAAACGACTGTTGTGGTCCCTTACTTTTAGCCAGTTAACTCTTGATCTTTGGAATCAGTAAAGCTCTTCCTTTTTTAGGGTGGAGAGATATTTAAATTTAGATTGGGTTCTGAGTTCAGCTTCACTGGTAGTCAAAGGGCGGGATTCTTCTAGGCTGTCAAGGTATTGTAGGGTCTTAAGGAGGTTGGACTTAGTCAAGGAGTAGTTGCCAAGAATAGAACGACTCCAAGATTTCAGGGAGGCCTTAAGCAATTGGATTTTAGATAGCAGTCTATAACCAACTCTTCCTGTCACCTGGCCATCAAAGGAGTTCCACCAGTTTGGGATCAAGGAAAAAAGAGACTTTTCTACAAGCCAAGCCAATTCAAACCTGAAGGGTTTGGGTCCTTTATTCAAGGGTACGGTGGAAAAGAGGATGGGACAGTGGTCCGAGACAAGTTTTGGTAGGGTGAGGGCGTGTGAGCCCGGGAAAGTTTCCTCCCAGTCAATGGCTAAAAGAAACTTGTCTAGTTTAGAAAGAGAGGTTTGAGCCGAATGGCTGGACCAGGTGTAGCGGTTACCCTGCTGAGGAACATCTAAGAGATCATTCCTAAAAATGAAGTCCGAAAAGTCTATCATGCCTTGAGAAATATTGGAAGACGACTTGCGCTCATGAGACCACCATGTTATATTAAAGTCTCCCCCCAAACACCAGACAAAGTGAGGGAGGGAGGCCACCAAGTCCAATTCAGACAAAAAACGTGGTCGGATGGAGGAGGAATAAGGGTCGTAAATGACCGAGAATTTCCAATTTCACCCATCAGAAACACGAGATAGCAAAATGGATGCAGAAAATTCTCTGATATGAGAGGAGAGTAAGAGCTGATCAGAGGGATCCCAGATCACCTAAATGCCCCCTGATCAGAGGCTCATGTGATTTGGTTTCAGTGAAGCAAGAATGGTTGGGCAGTATTTCGAGGACAGGTCCTTTACAGCCTTCCTTTTGAAAGGATGGCCTAGACCTCTAATGTTTCAAGTGATAATCTTCATGGTTTGGGGGAAGGAGAAGAGAGTGAGGCTAATCGAGTTGATCGCCTCAATGATAGAATGGAGGATAGGGTGGGGGGACCCCCAGAGGTGGAGGGACCCTCGAAAGAGATGACGAGAAAAGATTGAGAAGCTCCCTTTGGCCTTTGAACCCCACCTTCTGTTGACTCTGGGCATCTGCGAACATAAAGCGATGAGCTGGTCCTTCAGGCCCATCGTAGTTGAACCCATGATACGAAAAATCTCCTTCATTTTGTCAAGGTCGAGGTTGAGTTCCTTCCCATCTTCATCATCATTGTTGGCCATCGAGGAAGATGAAGAGGGACGCAAAGCCGGCTCTTTCGTGTCACAGTCGAGCCCATCCCCGTCGACCCCCTCATCTTCAGCGTCAGGCGAGGGGGGAGAGAAGGACGAGCCTTGGTCCACGAAAGTGTCCAGAAGCTGGGGGTAAAGGTCATGGGGAAGGGGAGGTAGGGCGGAAGGGTGGGGGGAAGGATCAGTACGGCCAGAAAACGAAGAGGGCATAGGAGGAGGGGGGACAGGATAAGGGGACGGGGTGACCTCAGGCTGAATAGGTGCATGTTGTCTAGAGTGAGAAAGGGAAACAGGTGGGGCAAAGAGGGGGTAGGGATAAGGGAGAGGGGTGGAGGAAGGAAGGAGGTAAGATGGATGGGGAGGGGGCACCAAGAAGGCGTAAAATTGAGTAGAGGAGACATAGTGGTCGGACAAACAGAAGTTACCAAGAAGGTGATGAGAACAGAAGACCATGCTTACTTTGATGAGATAAGGGGCTGGGGCTGAAGTAGAATGTACAAAAGGTTCAAAATAGGTCTGATTAGCAGAGGCAAGTAACACAAAATGAAAGGGTCTGTCCATAGTGAAAGAGGGAGGCAGAGAAGAAGGTAAGAGGGAGGGAAGGATTAGACGAGGAGGAGGTGAAGCAGGGTGCGACAGAGGGCTAGGAGAGTCAAACAAAAGTCCACAAGTTATCTGTGAAGTTTTAAAAATGTGCTGGAGCCACTTGGTGATTCCCTTAATGTCATTACGTGGGGGAGAAAGAACAAATAAAAGAGTTTGTCATGGATGAGAGGCAGTCTATAATCTCTAAAGTGTTGAAGAGCCCGACATGAGTAGTAGAGTTTACAAAGGTTACATGAGTGCTTGGGTTGGTGCTAAGCAGGAGGGCGGATTGGTTCAGCTGAGGGGGAGGCAGAGTAGAGGTTGGAGGCTGAGCGGATTAGTTCAACTGAGGGGGAGGTTGTGCAAAGGTTTTCGAAGTAAGGGAGGGTAGAGAGTTATATGTGGTCAGAGGGGGGGACCTGAGTGTGGGAGAGAGAGATGGAGAAAGTTGAGCTTGGGGGTAGATGAATTGTCGGTAATGTCGGTAGAGGGGGGGGGAGAGTGAACTCTAGGTTCCTTAGGGTGAGAGGAAGGAGAAGGGGAGGAAAGAGGCATAATCCTTGCTTTAGAGGATGGTATAGAAGTTTATGATTTATTTAATAGATGTTTTAAGATTACATATTATTAATTGTCAACACTGAGAACTACCCTGTAAAGCCAGGGAGCCCTATTTAAACTTGGACAAGGATCTCATTTTTCAAGTAAATGGAACTCGCTCCTATAAAATATATCCCTCACTCCATACTATGTTGGGTCATTTTTCCTATTCAAGTCAAGAAACCCAAAAACTTGCACTTGGGAACTTTCCAAATCAGAGGATTCCGCTCCCCAATATTATTGTAATCGATCCCATCTAATAGAGGAACTCGATCCCCAACACACATGGACTGTTCCCTACGTTTGCGATTGTACGGACATCGATCGCAAACAAAGGGATCTCAACGGCAGTTCCCAATCCCATTCCCAACAACTATGGTATGACATATCCCATTTTCATAATATACATAATTCTGCAATTAAAATAAGTTGCATAATTAAATAGGTATTGATATTAGGGGCTGAGAGCAGCCACTTTGTTAGGCCTGTATCCAGTCTACCCCTCCCGGCCCTGTGCAAGCAGGACCATAACCAGCTTACGGCCCTTAGATATATTAATGGTTGGCCTACTGACTAAAAACTGGAAACTAAGAAGGAAGTTCTGACGATATTGACAAAAACGACTTCCGATCATAGCAACCAAGTCTTTAAAGTAAGAGATTTTCAAAAAAGATATCTTTTTAATCTTATTTAGAAACATTTCTTAGGGATTTAAGGCTAATGTCAGAAGGTCGTTTTCTCTAATTCCTTTCTCATCTATTTTGTATGTGATTCCCTTTTACATTAATTATAAGAAATGAAATGGTTGTTCCTTTATAATTATAGATAGAACAATGACCATTTAATGAATGAATGACGAATTTTCGAAATCCTTATCTGTTCCATTGTGCATGTACTTCAAGCATGGAATTTGAATAAACTTACAGAAGTACATCATTCTCTATCTCATTTCTTTAATATATTGAGTAATAAGGAGCCATTGCAGGAGAAAAAGCAGTATCCAAGGCCTTATTTGAATTAAGTTCCCTAGAAAGGTAAAAATGAAATTAGCCCAAAGAAGAAAACCAAGCAAATGAAAGGATTCAATTGTTTGATTGACATTAGAGAGTATTTAGTAGTTTGAGTCTTCAGATGTTCTACTTTTGTTCGCAGCTGGTGATATGCCATAAGCTGCAACTAGCAAAGTTGGAGGTGGTAAGAGCGCCTTCCATCTTTGTAAACAAGCAAACACAATCAATTCTGTACAAAGCTGAAATAATGCTTAAATGGTACAATATCGTCAATCAAAGAGAAGACAAATTTTCAGTCAAGCAAACTAAATAAAACTAATATCTAGATATTTTTCCATAATGCAAAATCATTAAAATAACATAGAAATGTTTACGAATTCTGGAATGGAACAAAATGGAAAAGGATGTGTATCAACCTATTTTTTGTAGCAAGTGAAGTGGCATTAGCAAAACAAGCAGCTAGATGAACTTTTGCATGCACTGTTTTCGTATGCCTGAAGTTCAATAAACCAACTTAGAAACCAGAACAAGGTATAATGAGCTAGGAAATTATGACTACACAAACTGAAGATAGAAAAGCAAGGGTTGCAAGGATGACATCAGGAACCCAATATTCTAAGAACAGATCCATGAGGACAATAAGCATGTTAGAAAACTAATGGTCATAATTCAGTCTCGGTAGCTCCATAGAATTTTCACCAAGTTACTACTGGATATGGGACTATTTCAAAATTAGCATAAATGTTTTTTTATAATAGAGGAAACACTAATGTAATGTTTGAAGGATCAAGGGAGAAAAACAAGGGCAGTTAGCATTAAAGTCTTCAGGCAGTAGTTTGCATCAGAAAATGCATTGATTCATGGTCATCGACACAAATATAAGAAATTTATTTGTAAATTATTTGGCAGCAAATTTGAAGGGACAATTCAATCTTGATCATCAAGGTTAACAACCGTTATTTGGACCAGCCAGATGAGATTGAAACAGCAATCTTAAATTTTTTCAAGAACCTATACTCAGCTCGTTCTAGTCCTAGACCAGCTATGGCTGACTTAGATTTTCTGACCCTCTCGGAAGAAGAGGCAACATAGTTAGACCGTCCATTCCTTGAAGACGAAATCCTTAAGGCCTTAGAAGACCTAGCCAAAGACAAAGCTCCTAGGCCTGATGGATTCCTTGTGGCCCCTTTCAAGATTTTTTGGGATACCTTTCGCTTGGATTTCTTAAATTTCTTTGTAGAGTTTTTCCAACGGGGTATTCTCAACAACTCCATCGATGCCACATTCATCACTCTGGTTCCTAAGGTGGCAGGGGCGGAGGAACTTAAGGATTTTCATCCCATAAGTTTGCTCAACTCCTTCTATAAAATTTTATCTAAGGTCCTGGCCTCTAGACTTCAAGAGGTCCTCCTGTCGGTCATCTCTCCCTCACAGTCGACCTTTATCAAATATAGACAAATCCTTGATGGAGCTTTGATTGCCAACGAATGCATCCATTCCAGGCACCGTGCCAAAAAAAACCTGGTCTTATTTTTAAAAAAGATTGGAAAAAAGCTTACGACCATGTTAACTGGCCGATACTAGACAAGACAATGGCTCGAATGGGTTTTTCAGACAGGTGGCAGCAATGGATAAGAGGGTGCTATTCCCGCACCAATTCTTCGATCCTCATAAATGGAACTCCCAAAGGTTACTTTCCCTCATCGAGAGGCCTTCGCCAAGGGAACCCTCTATCCCCTTTCCTCTTTGTTATCTCGGCTAAGGTTTTCAGCCGCTCACTGGATCTCCTTTACCAAGCTGGCCTTCTTTCAGGCTTTAAGTCCTCACGTCGAGGGCCTATTGTGTCACACCTGCAATACGCGGATGACACACTAGTCTTTTTAAACGCCTCCTCTCCCGAAGTGGAAAACCACAGAATTTACCTCAAATGCTTCCAATTGGCCACGGGTTTCAAGGTTAGTATGGAGAAATCGAAAATGATGGGCAGCGCTATCACCATAAGCCAAACTAGGGTGCTCATTCCTGATTGGGAATGTAAAGTGGAAGACCTCCGTACGTCCTACCTAAGTCTTCCACTAGGTCTCGAAAAATCGAAAAAGAGACATTGGTCCCATGTGATAGATAAGGTCGATAGAAGGTTGGCAGGTTGGAAAGGGAGATACCTATCACAAGCAAGAAGAACCACCCTTATCAAAGCAACTCTGGCCAATGCACCAGCGTACATGATGTCTCTTTTTCAAATACCGGCCTCTGTGGTATACCGCCTTGACCAGCTCATGAGGAACTTTCTCTGGTCAGGGTAGGCTGAAAAAACTAAGTTCCATCTCATTTCTGGGGAGAAGGTACGCCTACCTAAACACCAAAGCGGACTGGGAATTAGAAACTTAAGAAAACAAAATCTTGCCCTCTTAGGGAAATGATGGTGGCACTTGGCCACCCAATTAGACACACTTTGGGCCTAGTTGTTGCAGAATAAGTATAATATTCCAGACCATACCAGGATCTCAGAAACAAAGCCCTGGTCTAATGCTTCAGGTGCATGGAGGCCCTTTACTGCCACCCTTGAACTTTTCAGGAAGATTATCAGATTCTTCCTAAGAGAAGGCAGTAGAGTTCGATTCTGGACTGACCTATGGATAGGTCATGCCCCTTTGAGGGATTGCTATCCCTCTCTGTTCTCCATCTCCATTAATAGAGAGGCTACCGTAGAGGACGAGTTCAGAATGGAGGAAGGCAGAAGACGATGGCAGCCATCTTTCAGAAGGAATCTTTCTGAGGGCGAATTTAATCAATTCCTCTCTCTCTCCTCACTGCTACACAATACCTTTATCTCTATCCTTAGTAGAGATAAATTGGTATGGTCCCTTGCACCTTTAGGGGAGTTTATTGTGGCTTCTTTCTATAAAAAGCTTATCCAACTCCTACTTTCCCCTTGGACCCAACCTCGATTCTATCACAAGTTTGGCAGTCAATTGCACCCTCAAAGGTACAAACCTCCAACTGTATTCAAGGTTCCAACAAGGCTCTTACAGTGGATCACCTACAAAAGAAAGGAATCCCAATTCCCAATAGGTGCATCATGTGCTTGAGTCAAGAGGAATCCAGCAACGACCTTTTTGTACATTGTAACGTGGCCCATGATCTATGGGGCCTGTTGTTGCAATTGTTTGGGGTCCTTTGGATAATACCTCCAACAGTTAAAGACCTTCTTCCTTTGAACTTGGCCTCGCACTGGCTAGAGGCGGGTAGAACCCTATGGAAAGCCACTATGGCAGCAACAATTTGGACCATCTGGAAAGAAAGATATGCCATAATATTTCAGGGACAGTCCTGTCTAGCCCCTTCACTATTCCACAAGGATACATCCTTAGTAACCTTCTGGGCATCAAACCATCATTTGTTCTTTGGTATCCCAACTGACTCATTCATACCGCAGTGGGAGCAAATTCTCCTCCACAAACCAAATAAAAATAAAGTTATAAGGGCCTGGGAACCTCCCCCCCAAGAAGCAACCAAACTGAATTTTGATGGCTTCTCTTCGGGAAACCTAGGACATGCAAGTGCGGGAGGGGTCTTCAGAGATCACCATCAGAATGTACTATTTACTTTCTCCGAATATCTCGGCATCCAAGATTCACAGTACGCTCAACCTATGGCTCTCCTTAGAGGCATACAAAACTTTGACCGATCTTGGGGACAGTTACTATTAATGGAGGGTGACGCTAGAAACATTATTTCTTGGGCTTCTAGGATTGCTACCCCCCTAGTATCTTGAGTTTATTTATGATGAGATTCAGTATCTTTACAGGGATACGCCCGTCTTATGGACGTATATCTCGCAGACGTCGAACAGGTTCACGGACTTGGTGGCCAAGGGCGGAGCCAAGGCCCACGTTGATCAATAGGCCATACCACAGTTGGGTTTGGGTCGGCCACAGAGCACGCACATCCTTCTTGGTTTGGGGTTTTTTGTGATTTACTCTCTCTACTTTCTTTGTACATTTCCTGAATACTGTGTTAAGGGATAATTTTATAACCCCATTTTTCTCTCTACTTTCTTTTTACATTTCCGAAATATAGTGTAAGGGGATTATTTTATAAACCAATTTTTTATAGGGTCGGATGACCTATTCTTTTTACCAGGAGATCTATGTACTTAAGGTACTCCTAGATTTACTTTTACCATTTTGTATCTATCTCTGTCATCAATACAAAGTTACAATTATCAAAAAAAAAAAATTCTTTGGGAGCAAATTTGATTAAGACTAGATACTATAATTGGGCAGAAATTTTGTATACACCATGGTCAACTGATGTCAACACTCGACCACTCCCCAGAGGCATAACTTTTTACCTAGATGTCCATTAGAGGTGATCCAAAGCTTAGATAATGAAAATTTTATTCTTTTTTACTCAAAACAATGCAAATCTTACGAAAATTTTATTCTTTTTTTACTCAAAATAATGCAAATCTTACAATAATTTTTTTACTCAAAAACAATGCAAGTTTAATTCCTTTTTTTACTCAAAACAATGCGAATTTTATTCCTTTTTTTTACTCAAAACAATGCAAATCTTACTTACGATAATCGAATTTTTTTTTACTCAAAACAATACAAATTTATTTATTTTTTACTCAAAACAATGCAAATTTATTCTTTTTTTACTCCAAACAATGCAAATCTTACTTACGATAATCCATTTTTTAAGCTGCAGTTGTTTGCACAAAACCATGCAAAAATAATTTTAAAGAAAACGATGCAAACTTTACTCACTATAATTAATTTTTTTAGCTTTACTTGTTTACACAAAACCTGGCAAAATTTACTCTATAATTGTGATGTTCAAATCCGTTGTATATCTACAAGAAAAATCTTTCCCATTTGTTCTCAAATGAATCAGTCTTCTCACTGGTAGCAATTTTTTTTTTTTTTTCTCATATAATGCTTAGTTAATATTATATTTAACAATTATATTTTCGTTTTAAGGAATGGACCCAAGGCCTAGGTGGAATATGCGGCGATGTGCAGCAATATGGCATCTTCAGTTCCATACCAACTTAGATAACATTTAAAAAAAAAAAAAATACTAACATTTTTGTTATGGGATTGTATATAATGAGACTTTTTACCTTTGGTACACGGTCACAATTACTTACAACCATCTGATGTGAAATCTGATAGCTTACGTATGTCACAAAGTTCCAAAAAAAAAAAATTAGCTTTGATCTTGGTCAATTGAATAGATGTAGCCGCTCAATTTCACATTCAATGATCAAGATCAATTGCGACCATCAAATACTAAAGGTAAATGGTCTCATCATACTCTTTCGTTTTCTAAATTTCCAAAAATTAAGTGTGAAAAGGTCCTCCACACAAATGCATCCATGCATGAGCAATCTTGTTACACATGCCTGTTGCATGCTCTGTATAAGACTAGTAACTCATTTTTCGTCTTCGACAATATGGAAAAGATACATTTTAAAACTATGGCATTACTTAGTGGGAATATATACAATGAGACAATTTACCTTTGATATATGTGGTCACAATTACTTACAACCATCCGATGTGAAAATTAATAAGTTCGATATCTTATAAAGTTCAAGAATTTTTTTTTTTGAAATTGAGCATGGTCAATAGAATAAATGCAGACCACCCAATTTGATGCAGAAAAAAATTCTGAATTATAATTTTATTATTTTTCGAATTTATCGTTTTAGGAAAGGGCGGCATGAGTTATTAGGAAAGTTAAAGAGGAAATTGGTGTGAGTTTGTTTTTTAAAATTTATCTTATATTAAAGTGGCTTTAAAGATTTTGTTAGATTTAGTGATAGATTTAAAGGGTACTTAAATAGAACAAAGATAATGTATTCAGATACGGGGAAGATCAACCCTATTGAGAAATATGGTGTGTGACTTTTAAGAGAGATGATAGTTTCGTTGAGAGAGAAAATAGGGGGAGAGATCTAGATGGTACATGAGAGTGAGAGCGAGAGAGAAATTATATTTTGGCATTTTTTTTATTGTTTTTTTTCTTCAAAGTCTATTTAAAAAGCGCTGTCATTTCATTGTAAAATATGAGAGAATGAAAATTGAATAAATTTGGTCATGTGAAAAGTTAGTTTTGGGGTAGATTCCTTACAAGGTATATTCTCTTGACCTTTTTATTATTATTATCCATGCATCACAATTTCACATCCAATGGTCAAGATTAATTTTGATCACCTTCTACCAAAGGTAAATGGTCTCATTCTATACTTTTAGTTACTTATATTAGTTTGAAATAAAAGTATTTTTCTACATAAAAATGCTAACACAAGAGCCCTTCTTTCACAATTCATTTACCAACACGTCAAATCTTTGAAGAACTGCAGTTGCAATCAAGCAGCTATACCCGTGGACACAAAATCCATCAGATGTTGAGATGGAGGGTCTATTCAGAAACCCCAAACGGACAGTCCTGATCAGATGTGAAAGAGAGCAACAAAACCATCTTTTGAGCTCCAAATCATTTTTGTTGTGTTTTTTTCACAATAATTTTTTAGTTCTGAGCTTTTTTTGAGTTTGAATCCTTTTTACGTTTTTCGGAATCACTATCATGAAGGTTAAATAAAAGGATTTGCAGGTTTGGGTCCTCAATCCATCTCCAAATTCCTTTTACCTTACATCATGGCAAAACATGAATAGTTTTCAATCAAATCAGTTCTCATACGAATCAAAACAAGAATAATTTCCAGTCATCTCAGTTCTTGTACATACTTTCTCTTATCTCTTAGATACCCCATATTTCAGGATAACCCCATTGCCTCACACCAATAGGATAAGGGTGTGGTTTGTATTAGGCCGCGGCTCCAAACAATCAAAATAGGGCACACCTTTAAATAGTGCTAAAATATATTGTTTTAATATTATAAATTTTTAATAACCTAAAAAATTATTTTTCTCTAATGAAAAATTCAAAATTCAAAATAGTGTAGACCAAACAAGATGCACTATTTTCAATACTTCAAAAAAAAAAAAAAAATCCTCAAGTCGATACATCTTGAAGGTGAGATGATCGAATTGAGGGTTTTTTTGCATCGAAACAACCTTCTTCATGAACTTTTGAGGTTCGCCTTGATTTGATTGTTTAGATCCTTGTCTAAACTATTTCTATAGGATTATGAGAAGTATTCAATACAATAATTCACTTTTGGTCCAAAGTGGTCACAGTCATCATCTGCCACGCGATGCAAAATAGGTGGGCGGTAAGTAAGCGTGTTCCACGAGCTTGATTCAAAGTCCAGTAAATTTTTTCCTTAAATTTCTTAATAAGCCCCAAGCTATTAGATTTCATGTCCAACAGCTAAAAGCTAATTTTGACCAGCTTATGCCAAAAGTAAATAATTTTATGGTACAAAAACCCTTTTTTTTTTTTTTGGTTAGGTCAACAATGGGATTCCAATTATCAATACTATAATCATTTAACTATTCAGGTGCTAGAGTCCAATTTTTTTTCACATGTTACACAACTCCTAAATCATCTGGATGCTTAACTTGCACTAGTCCATGCAAAAGCAACAGAGTCAAAAGAAGACCTATTTCTGTAAAAAGAAAAAAAAGGTTCTCCAAGAAACGAACATGGCTTACTTTCACACAGATTTATTTCTCATAAAGAAAATATTTCCACTCATTTTGTAGAAGAGAATAAATGGTACCCAAGGATCAATAATCCATTGGGAGCTCCCACTCCTGTTCAATTTCTCGATTTTTTGGAGAATTTCTCCGACCACCTGATCTCTTTCTTGTGCCTTTCCTTGGAGACCCAGGTTCATAGTCATAATTTTCTCTACGTCGGCCACCTGCCATATCGATGTTTCGGGTCTCCCAAATTCCCTATATTAAGAAAACAACACAAAAAGATGATTAAAGAAATACAGTTACTAAGATTTCATGAAGAAAATGATGAGACAGAGAGAGAGAGATCAAAATTTCGGTAACTCTGTTGGTACGATTGATAATTGCTAGAGCGAGTTTCAAAGAAGTGAAACTTCGCAAAACCAAATTAAGTGACTACTCATAGATCACTGAGGAAATAGTCACCGTAGGGAATAAATTGGTAGAGGGGTGATAAACTTTTCTATAATTAGAAAACTACATTAATCTGCACAGAGCCAGAAAGGGGCAGAAGTACTCGTATGCTTAGGGTGCATCTGATACCATGGTGCCCCATTAACTACAGTAACTAGCCAGTTTCTGCATTTTCTTATGAAAATGGCACACCTTGATGGTCGGACCCAGGAATTTTCCTCCGAAGTCAAACGGGGAACATCCTGTAACACAGAAAGAGCAATGCTCCATTGCACTTTCCACTACCGTGATTTTGTGCAATAAAATGCGCCCTAAGGTAATGTATATTTCTATGGGGATAATAGTCTCTCTTAAAGGCATGTCAGAACCTTTTTTCCTAGGGGAATTGCAATTGTTAAGCTTATATGGTTATGCCATTTCAAAATCACCCCATATGAGCACTGCTGACATGAAAGCACCGTACAAATACCCTTCTCCTTGAGCATCCTTTCCACCAAGCCCCTAGGAAATGAATAAAACCTATTCCCACTGGACAAACACATCTACTGAGGAATGTGGGAAATTTTTTTGGCCCTTTGAAGACATTGCATATGTCAATGAAAGTTTCAAACATACACAAGAAACTCACGGTGTTCATGTACATGTGTTTGTGTGTACAATTCTAAATTCTAACGTGAAAAAGAAAGGATTCTAATGATGGTTTCCATGCCACTAGCCCAAGAGGTAGAATTTCGGCAAGTTTACCTAAACAAGTGAAAGAGAAGGAATACAAATTACATGGCCAAAATTCGATCAAAAATCTGAAAGAAGTGGAGATACATAAGGAAATAAAACTCAATCAAATTATTTGAAAGCTCTTACAACTAAACAACAGCCATCAAAATTATTTTATATTGTAATAAATTGCTATGAAAAGAAAAGGAACTTATTTTTCCCCATTTGATGATGGTGACCTACCTTTGTTAGTCTCTGCACTCGAGAGAACACGCCATCATGCACAATCACTGTTTCCATTGTGACTTCAAGCACATCTATCACAAACAAACTGTATGTGCTCACCTGAAACATACAACACATAGGTATAACTCAAAACTAAACCAAACGTATACAAAGGGCATTCTCTGTTATATTTTTTTATTTTTTTCTTTCACCAGATATTCCACACTGTTGTATGGTCATTACCCTGTAGATTTATACTTTTTTTATTATACCTTTTCTTTTTCCTTTCGAGATGGGTAATTTCTCTAGTACTCTATTAAGAAAAAATCAATGCATTACCAAACTGGCTGGAATGATGGATATCCCAAAGGAGTCCAGTTCGAGGGATTCTACAGCTCCCGTGTTTATGTCGAAAGAGTAGCCTCGCACCTTTAGACACCAAAAAGATAGCATAATAAGCCCTCAACAAAACCTTCAACGGTTAAATACATATACATATATCCCTGTACATGTACAAACATGTTGTGTCAACACTCAACATCTCTGCATGTTCATGTCTAGATTCAAACATGCATAAAAACATATCCAATCTACGTATCAACATGCACATATACATATGGCCCAAGCATATACCTGCACGCAGGCTTGTAAAGGACATATAAAAATGTAAATGCCACTATACAATATTGTTTTAAAAAATATAATCCACACTACCCCAAGAGGCCACTGCAAATTTTCACAGTAAGTTCCTCAAGTGGACCTTAATATCAAATGCTGTATCATTTTTTATAGTGCAAGTTATACTTTACAATATGAGAAAACGCACAGAACTACGATTCATAAAAGTTGGTCAGTGAACCTAAAAGTCCATTCATATACCTACAGGGATTCTTACTATACAACGTGTTTCATATTTTTTCCCAATAAGTATTAATTTTTCTAATTGTTTGTTCAATTCAATTTACATTTTTGTCACTGTTTTCAAAAACCTCTCTCTCTCTCTCTCTCTCTCTCTCTCTCTCTCTCTACTCTACTCTACTACTACTACTACTACTACTACTACTACTACTACGTACTACGTACTACGTACTACTAC
>NW_006498122.1:1842121-1866697 GCF_000471905.2 Amborella trichopoda
CTACTCTATACTACTACGAGTACTTACTTATATACTACGTTTATTACTTACTATATTATTTATTTATTATTGTTTATATATTACTTATTATTCTCTACTTCTTACTAACTACTCTCTCTCTCTCTCTCTCTCTCTCTCTCTCACACACACACAAACATATGTGCATCATGAATGTGCCAACGAGTGCATGCCATGAATGGTCATAGTTGCAGGCTCACCTTCCCAACATTGCGCCCATCATCTGTTATAACGTTGTATCCCACCTGAAAAACTGAAGCATACGGTCAGGTTCACTATGCTTAACACAGCTAATCATATAGCTGGAAATCAAGTAGAATGACAAGAGAGCAATTTTTTTGAAACTGAAGAGAGCACGACCAATTAATGATCATTTTACAAATATTTATAGTATAAAAAAGATCTAGTTTCGGGTGCAATTACTAGCAACCTTCATATATAAGGTGCATTCCCTTGCTCATATTTTATCAAAACTATGGCCTTTGAAATAGTGGAATGGCGGGACAGGATTCGTATAGCCAACCCCAAATAGTTGGGATAAGGCACAAATGATGATAATGATAATGATAATGAATTAAACGTTAATTTTTTTTCTGTTATTTCTAGGAAAGTGTAACATATTTTAACTTGGTTAGCATGGTCAAACAGCTGCAAATAAATCGGCGATAAAACAGCGCAAATATTTTAAATTATGAGCAAATAATCCAGAAAATGAATCTCATAACCGAACCTTCAAAAGAAAACAGCAAAGTAAATCAACCAAGAAGAAGGAATTCAATTGATGATAACCAGCTTTTAGTTCCTTTTTCTATGATATAAAACCAAATTACATTATTTTCAGTATGTCCATAGTTGCAGTTTTGCTCAAACGTGAAGCTATTAGCAGAAAAGATCCACTTTGGAGAATCACCAAGCCAACCAGAAAAATTTCTTCAAAGCTAAGTCACAAACATGATTACATGGTTATATAGAATTATAGATTACAGTACTCAAATTGCTCGTAAGTGACAGCAGTGTTGTTCTCTTCCAAATATTTCTTTTTTTATTGTAAATCATCACATTCCATACAGTTATAGATGTCATTTGTTTAATAGAAGAGATGGGCCAACATTTGAAAAATGAAGCCATACCAGAGTGTCCAGCCCAATCATTTTAGGCTCATTCTCTAATACACTCACATCCTCAACAAGCACGACATCCCCCACCTAAGCAGAACCAAAGAACAAAAATGCACATATTACACATCCATAAAGTTGATTCAGCATCTTCTCAAAAAGGAAAATGGAACATTATAAGATTTCCACATAATTACGGGAAATGCTACCATTACCAGAGGGCACATATGACACTGGAAACTCGTATGCCCAAATCCAGTTAAAATTATAATGAACTATTGTTATTTGTATTAGTTTTTAGAAATGCTTTACAGTACAGTTTAAATATACAAATAAATTCTGTCCCAACAAATTCACGATTTAAATTGAACAGTTTTGGAATGTCAAAGGGGAAAAAATGTTGGGAAAACAATCAGAAACAAGTGCTTCAGGTAATGGGGACCACGTAGACCTCTATGGGCAAAACTACATGGAGACATGATGATATTCTAGTGGACAATGCATGGGAAGCTTGTCATTTTTAATTGTCAAGGGAAACAAAGGAAACATGGAAGGTAGCCCAAGAAATGCAAAGCTCATTGTATAGTAAAGAAATTGTTAAAGCAACTAGGAATCTCTACTAAGAAAAATTAAAAGGAAATAGAAAATAAAAAAACAAAAGAAATAGATATATCAAATCACATACAAAGACAAAACCAGATTTACATGGTTTACTACTTGTTTGCATAAGCCATGTCCATGGGAGAAGATGGCCTAATCCACTAATCAACAAGAAACCTCGTGTACAGGTTTTCTGTTTTTTTTCTTTTTCTTTTTTTCTTTTTTTTCCTGGACAGCCGAAGGGAAAAATGAATTTACCCAATTTGCTTTCTCTCTCTAGAAACCCCTTTTCTCAAAGGTGAAGGGGTTTTCCCTCTCATATTTTCTCTCTAGACAAACATAAGCCTGACTCTAACTACAAAGAATTTATGTATCCATCCCAAATTAAGAGTAAAATCCACATGACCAAAATACCCTTTATAATTTAGGACTTTTACAAAAGAAAGAAAGGGGGAGAGAGAAAATTAACCAATGTATAACAATATCCATCTTGGTATGAATTTGGCCGTGACCCACTTGAAAAACACCTTCAAGGTTCTTCTCCAACACACCCCAAAAGATGCACACATGACGACGAAGAACAGACACTCTACTCCTCTAAACTCATTGGCCATGCCAACTCAAATACTTCGGAAGCCCTTACCCGGCTCATAGGTCTCAAGAATTTCAACCCTAGCCGAAGCACAGTATTGCTCGTCGAGGGGAACTCTAAAAACATAATTACATGGGCTTCTGGACTCTCAGGCTGCCCTTGGAGACTAGAACACATTTTTGACGAAATACTCCACCTTTGCAGGGATATGCACGTGCAGCACATCTCATGGAAGCATATATGGCGCGAGGCCAATGCAGCAGCAGACGAACTAGCCAAACAAGAAGCGAGCCAAAACAACCCATCCAGAACCATTTTGACACCTTTTTGAGCTCCTGGTTACCCCTTTTACATTATAGAACTGAATGTAAAGCTTTTTTTATCTTCTTTTTGTATAGCCCACCAATCACTAGGGCCTCTGTACATTGCACCCGGTCTGCAGGCTGCCATTTTTTATAACTCTATACATTTTCCTTTTAAGACGAACATTAACATATTCACAAAAAAAAATCTTAGGCGTATGTCAAGAAAGTTCAAGCATAACTTTAACTCCTCAACTGGGACAAGCTTAGTCATCATGGCGGCAGCATTATTCTTGCTATCAAATTTCAGAAGTGAAATTATATCTTCTTCAGTGACATCCCTAATAAAATGGTATCTAGTATCTATATGTTTGGTCCTTGAATGGTAAATTTGGCTTTCTACCAAACATATTGCACTTCAGCTATCACAATACGCCTTTCATTTATCCTATAATAATCCAAGCTCACTTACAAAACCCATCAGCCGTAAAGCTTCCTTATATGGCTACATGGATGCCATGTACTCTGATTCAGTAGTGGAGAGGACAATCATTGACTGAAATGATGACTTCCAACTATCGGATCCACAAAAAAAAGAGTGAAACCATAACCAGCAGTAGACCTTCTCTAGTCAAGATCCCCAACAAAGTCACCAATCCACAAAACCCATAAGTTTGTTCGAAGTCATTATTGCAGAGGGGTCTCTTTGCATCCAAATTGTCAGTAAGTTACATGGAGGAGGTCTTAGTGGACACTTTGGGGAAGTTAAGATGATTTCCTTGGTGGAGGAAAAATATTATTGGCCGAAGCTCAAAAGAGATGTCCACCGATTTGTTGAGAGATGCAGCTTATGTCAGCTAGCTAAAGGTCAGTCTCATAACACTGGCTTGTATTCCCCTCATGGACAGATGTTAGTATGGCTTTTGTGGTAAGGCTTCCCTGCATGGTCAGAAGTTGGGATTCAATATCTGTGGTAGTAGACAGCCTTTCCAAGATGGCACATTTTATTCCCTGCAAGAACACCCTTGATACTACAGATGCAGCTGATTTTTTCTTTAAGGAGGTGGTTCATCTTCATGAGGTGCATAAGACTATTACTTCAACTAAAGACACGAGGTTTGTGAGTCATTTCTAGCATATCCTATGGAAGAAGCTAGGCACTCAACTTCAGTACAGTACTGCTTATCATTCGCAGACAGACTGACAGGCTAAGGTTGTGAATAGAAATCTGGGAAACTTAGGAGGCTTGCAGGAGATAAGCCTTCACAGTGGGATAGGATTCTCCCTCAAGCTGAATTTGCATATAAAGCATAAACAAATGGTCCATAGGATAGGCACCCTTTGAGATAGTTTATGAGAATTTTCAGAATAAGGTGCTAGATTTGGCACCTCTGCTTGAGAAAAAGCAAGCAAGTGATGACACTGAAGCCTCTGTAAGAGGTTCATCAACAGGTACATGAGAAGCTTCAAGAAAGTCACGACAAGTACAAGGATGATGATAAACACTAACACCAAAAAGAATACAAATAATGCTCTTTAGTGACAGTGTACCCTAGGTGAGAATATTTTCCCAGTGGAATGCATCTCAAGCTCAAGTACAAAAAGTTTGCTCCATGTAGAGTGCTGCAAGGCAATAATGCATACAAAATTGAGCTTCCAAAGGGATACTGAATACCTCCTATATTTAATCTCTCTATTCTGTATGAATATCGTGGAGAGTCTATTGATGTAGAGGTTGCTGAATGAAAAGTGGAGATGCCTAAGCACACTACTGATTGGATCAAGAAGGTTCTTAACATTCGGTTCATTACTACCAATCATGGTTCCCACAATCAGTATTTGGTTCAACGTAAAGGCAAGCCTAACTCAGAGAATTCATGGATTATATTGGAGGAATTGAAGATAATTAACATAAAGAAGTTCACAGATGACCAGAACTCAAGGGCAAGTACTCTACTTGTCTCAAACGAGGGAAGATTGATGAGCAACGTGCAACAAACTCCAAGGCCAATCTTTAAGCTTCAGAGGCATTTCTCAGCCTAGTTTGCTAGGCTCGCGTAGCAGATTTTATAGAGCTTTCGCTATCATTTCCAAAATGAGGTCATATTAGCGATTTCGATATCAGCGGGAAAATTATGGCTATGCAAAGTCAAGGTTATTTTTAGGACAAGTTAGTCATCATTTATTTCGTCAAGGGAATTAAAGTCAAGTTCGAGTCCAATTCTAATTCTAATTACATTAAAATTAGGATTAGGAGTCTAAATAAATTATATGGATTAATTTAGGGTTTTAGTTCATAATTGAGTTATTGTTTAGAAACATTGTTTCCTTGAATTCTTGTGAATTCTGCAAAGCCATTGAAGCTAGTCTTGTTAGCTTCTTTTTAGTTTCAAATCAATTTATCAGTTTTTCTTTTTTGAAATTTTTTTGTGTTTTTCCGGGTACAAATTTGCATCTAGATGACTATGAGTGGCAGTGACATACAAGCAAAGCAGTCTATTTTCTCTACTATTTGGCGAACATAAATTCTCTTAAACAAGCAAAAGTTGCATGAAAGACAAATCATGTTTTCATGACTACATAAATAAGGTAGAAGTGCCCCAAAGAATAAAAATTTCCTCCAATATAAGTATGTGCATGTCATTCCTGAAGATGAAAATATATGCAAATACCAAAGGAAATATCCAAATGCATGTGAAAACTAGTTGACATACCTGGTATACATCCTTTAACAAAAACCTCCCTATATCACCAGATAGCAAGCTTGGCCTAACTTCAACCATGACAACTGTCCACTGCAACACAATTTCCAAATAGTGCACGAAAATTATTGCCACAGGTGAAATAATTCAGCTAAAAAGGTATAGTATTTGCCACAAATAAAATTACAAAACAATCCAAAGAAAGCATTGGGAAAGGTAGAGATAAAAACACTCACTGATGTAGTGTCAACCCAAAGTTGAGATACATAGCCAAGGGTAAGTGCACACTGTATGCTGATCACCTGTTTTGCAAGCATAGCTGATCTCTTTAGAACCTGCCTCTTGCTTATGGCATTAGAGGCCTCAAAATCACTACCCTCAATATTTTCTGGTCTTTGGGTGATCTTTCTTTCAATGTTTTCCATGTCTTCCTTTGAAGTAAGAAAATCAATACTTGAGGATGGGTCATCTTTGTCTCGTTTGCTTACAGTTTCCCCATGAACATTCAATTTCTCACCTAAGAATTTTTCCTTGCGCTTGGACTCCATGGAAGGATTTGCGCGACTATTTTCTACACGATCATTCATAGGATCCACCACAGAAGATGCCCAAATATTATGATCGGGAAAGTCAGTTTCATAGTTCTCACCCTCTTTCTCCATTAACCTCTTGTAGACAATCCCATTTAAAGAACCAAAGGTTTTTCGCCTGATCCTATCATTTCCCTCAAAAAAACTGTATTTGGATGAATTAGCCTCCTCATACCAGCTTCCATGATCTGATGCAGCTTTTACAATGCTTCGTACACACTTTTTGTTATTAAACTCCTCAACAGATGTCGATAAAGCTTTACCACTTCTCTTCCATGAAAAATCGCTTTTAATATCCAAACTACCAACATTTTTGTTTAGATAACATGTCGAGCACTCCTTTTTGCAGCCTCCTCTTCTTATAAAACCTCCAAAAACACTAATTGCACCATTAGTAGGTGCAAACTGAACAAATTCAGATGTCATATTCAATCTCATTGAACAAGTGCCACTTCTCTTAGAAGAGAACTCATTTAGACTGCATCATTTACTAAATTACATGTACTAACCTTATTTACACTGTTCACAGGTCGAGTGTGATTAGAATTCGACACCTTTGTGGATCTTATTGTACAATAATTGATTTCATCTTCTTTAGCAAAAACCTAAATCTATCATAGTTTGAGAAGAAACCACTATTTCTCCATCAATTTTCCCTGAACCTGCCTAAAATCCATAATTTTGACGGCTGAGCTTCAAAAGCAAACATAGAACAGAAGAATACGTGTTGCCTGGATAAGATTTGTAAAGCAGTTTAGCTGAAATACAAATTGAAATCAATCAATGCCATTGTCTGGTAGTTACAAAACCAGTCATACGAGTGCTTAAAATTTCATCATTCATTTCTCCGTCGATGGCTTTGGCATTTCTCTGACTAAAACAACCATGGATTCCATCTCTCTAACAGCATATGCACTTTAACAGGATTCATTGTTTCTCATAATGATAATTCACACAAGTCAGTCTTTTCTGGCATAAGTACTGAAAATTCAGAAATGTTCCTTCAAAAATGTAATTCACCACATTTAATAACCATAATTTATTCACTTTCCGCAAATTGAGAACAGCTCATCTTTACAATATCATAGCGAAAAAACCTCTACTTCGGTCAAAACTTCCCCTAAAGAACCAGATAATCCATGAAAATCGTATCTGTGACGGTAACTAATTAAATATAGGTAATTAAATATAGCTCAATAGTAAAATTAAAAAAAAAAAAAAAAGAGAGAGAAATTGCATAAAGATTGCTTCCCGAACAGCTAATAAACCAGTAAACCTAATTTCGCCATTTCCACGTAAGTGTACCTCGCAATCCAAACAAACCACGAATCTAGCCTCTGAAAATGATATATGGATCTCAAAATGCAATCCTCTTCAAATAACTAGGGCAAATTTTACACGAAGAAGTTAAAAATTAGGGTTTCTTTGATTCCTTGCTGGCAATTTTGCAGAGCACTCGTATGATGTGCACAGTAAAACAAGTGCGGATAAAGGAAAAAGTTCGTAGTTGCAACCTTATACTGTTGAAATAAGATGCACCTCAAAAATGCTACTATCCTGCATCAGAGAACCCTCTAATTAAATCGATCATCTTCACCTTACGACGTAAAGAAAGAAAATAATTTCAAATCTCAAACATAGTGCATCATGTAAAATTGTTTATTTATAAGATTTTTAAGTGTTTTTTGATTTGTTCCATCTGTATTATTTTTTAAATTTAAAGTTTATAGCTAGGAATTAAAATAGATTTTGAAGTTATCTTAAGACCTTTCCTCAAAAGTCCATTATAAAAGGTTGTTTTGATGTTAGCTTTTAATTGATCATCTCAACGTCGAGATGTATAAATATGAAAAGAAAAAAAATATTTTGAATCTCCAAAATAATGTATACTGCAACACATTATATAGACAATTTATTTTCAAGATTTTAATGTGTTTATAGATCTACTTGATTTGAACCATTTTAAGAATTTAAAACTTTATTATTTAGAGATAAAAATAGATTCTCTAAAAAATTTTGACACCAAAGTTATGTTTATAATAAAATTTAGAGATGTACCTTAATTTGATTGTTTAAGATTGCGACCTTATGGAAACCACACCTTTTTTTTTCTCTTTTATTCATTCTTATTATATTTGACCTGGCCTTGACAGGGCTAGATCTAGGCCTAAGCCAAGGTCTCTTCTGCCATGTCTAGGCTCAATTAGCCTCATAGGGACTAGGGCCAAGTTAAGGCCAAGACTGGCCCATCCAAGACCCGACCCCTAAGAGTAGAGACCGAAAAGTCTCAGAGGTAGAGTTGGTTGACTCATAAATCAAAACTGAGTCAACCTAGATCAGGACCCTTGCAATTCTAAAAAAAAATAAATTAGACAAGCAAGTGTCCCAAGCTCAAGTTCTTCACCAACATTTTCCTAGAAAATCAATTGGGTTAGGCCTCAGACTCAGCCGCTAGGTTCGATAATACTCTAACTTACTTGGCTCCATATTCTAGCAAGTCGAAGCCCCAAATATTGCCAAAAAGGGCCAGCCAAGTAAGTCCCTCTAACGAAAGATTAAATCCATTTCTCCATCATCATAGTCCTGCTCTTGATTGGAGGCGATGAGCCTAATGGGCATGCTCAAACATCCACCAAACTGTCCCCATTGGTTAAAAAAATCAATTTTCTTTTCGCAGCATTTCCAGAGTTTTATGGGTTTCTCAACCACTCCATCATTCAAGCGTAGGTTCGAAAGCCAACAAGCAATGGCCAGCGTAAAAGCCGTTGTGCGTCAGCGCATCGGTTTTTTTATTCGTCTTTACTTGCTCGAAAGCAAGAAGCAACGACTAGCCTAGCATGAAAACCGTTGCGCTAACGCACATCCGTTTTATCTATTCTATTTGATCCAATTATTGCCAACAAAACCTATTAAGAAAACATATAAGAATCACTTAAGAATAAGGTTAAAAGTAATTTATTTTATTTTATTTAAATCACCAGCATAACTTTTGTCAACATTTTCTATCTATTTAAAAAAAGCCTTGGGGCTGCGTACGCTGTTGGTCTCCAACAAAGTCGACCAGGTTCCTACTTGCAAAAGAAATAAGCACCATAGCCTCAACCACAGTTATGTGATCGGTCCAGTGCTTTGGTTAGTTTGATCTACAATAAAAATTGTGTCTAGTCAAAAACCTATCAAAACTTAATATATGCTCGGTTTTGGTTGGTCTAACCATCGAGTTTCGACCGGTTCAGCCACTCAAACTAAATTGACTATTTTTATTTTCTCATATATAACATATGTTAAAGCTCCAATATTTTTTGAAAATTTTAAATATCCGATCAAACCTGTTCAACTGGCAGTCAAACCAGTTTGACTAAACTAGATCTCTCACTAATCACTCGTATAATCATATATTTCTTGAATGAATATAGGTTACTCGTACAGTGTTACACTACACACTTAATCCCTCGAGTGAAGTACCTATTTTGAGAAATTTTGTTCATATTAAATTTTATATCTTTTTAAGAGCCAATGCAATAGTATTTAGAAAAAAAAAAAGAAAATAAAAATTTAGTTCCTAAAAGACTTAGATCCGCCGGCCAAACTACAATTTAAACCACCTCTACTTAATACTTGGGGAAATTTGTTTTAACTACCTAGGATGAGCATGTATTTCTTAGAAGTTGTATGCTAGGTCGACGGGTACATCCCCAATATTTGGGTTTTTGGGTAGGATTTTACTCTAGCAAATCAATACAAGACACTTGTACAGGTTCTTGCACAAGATTTTTATCGAGGAAGTAAATATATGATATGCTCCAAGGGAACCATATAGTAGTTTGTCGCGTTAATGTAACGAACAAACAAAAGTTTATATAAGGAACTAGTGCTATGTATGTGCGTTGTATGTGATCTGATTTAGTTATAATTAAATAAATTTTCATTTTAAAATAATATTTTTGATAAGGCATCATTCAATTAATTAAATTGTTTTTAATTAAATAATAATGATTAGTTATATTCATGTTAACTAGAGGGATTGCATTTATATTGAGAGATAAGGATATAAGTCATATTCTATAATTAATGTGAGAGATTAAATGGGGGAGAGAGATATGAGGGTAGAGCGGAGTTAAGTGAATGAGGAGAGAGAGAAGATAGATAAAAAAATAAACGACATGCGTTGTTTTTTATAATTAATTTGAGAGATTAGTATGGGGGAGAGTCATGGGGGTAGAGAGGTTATCTTCTATAATCAATGCGAATAAATGCAAGATTTTAACATTTTGGTAGAGAGAGAGGTGTGAGGGGTAGAGAAAAGTTACGTGAATGGGAGATGAAGGGAGAGAATGGGATGACAAATAAAAGGGATGGGCAAGAGATGGCATGCATAGACATGATAATTAATGCGAGAGTTTAACATTTGGGAAGAGAGAGAGTCGCAAAGGATAGAAAGGAGTTACGTGAAGGGATGGAATGAGATGAGAAACAAAGGCATGGACATGAGATGGCATACATGGGCATGACAGAGATATGAGGAGAGAGAAGATAGAGTTATTAATATGGTAGGATAGTGAATGGGGAGAGGAAGGGGGAGAATGGGATAATAAAAAAAGAGGATGGACATGAGATGGCATGCATGGGCATGAGAGAGATGTGGGGAGAGAGAGAAGAGAGAATTATTAATATGGTGGGATACATGGTGCAAAAATAAATATGGTATTGCTCTCGTTTAATATATAATAGATAGATAAGATGCACAACAACAAAGACTCAATGAAAAGGTTGCTCTCACTCCAACAAACCCTCCAATTGATCATCTCGATCTCTAAATGTATTAATGTGAAAAAATATAATTCAAATACTGGGAATTGTACAGCTTGTAATGTATAATCTAGGAAGTTGATTTTCAAATATTTATATATCTGTTTAATCTACACTATTTATACAACTTTAAGTTTATTATTAGATATAAAAAGGAAAATTATATTATAAGACCATTTACCTTTAGTACAAGGTCATCATCATCATCATAGCCTTTTTCCAATTAATTAAGGTCGGCTACATGAATCATGGTTTGTCATTCTGCTTTATTAAATGTTATACCTCTCAGTGAGGCTATAAGTCCCCATATTTTTTTGAACTACTTCCAACCACGTCTTTTTATGCCTACCCCTTGCTCTTTAAGTTATTCCATTTGAACTAACTCGCACTTCATAACATATATTGTACTTGATCGTCACCATACATGGCCAGCCTAACTAAGCCTATTCTCTCTCATCTTATCGTCTATTGGTGCCACACCTTTAGTACAAAGTGGTCACAATTAATTTTGACCATTGGATGTAAAATTTGATGGCTGCATTTATTACATTGACTAAGCTCATACTTTAAAAGAATTTCTTTCTAACTTTGTAATATACCCAAGCTATCAGATTTCACATAAGATGGTTATAAATGATTGTGACCTTGTTGTATCAAAGATAAATGATATAATAGTACACAACCCATGAAAAAAAAAAGAAGATTCGCCAACCATCTTAATGATTTTATACACTTGAAGCACACCTTTGAGCATGCTTCAAGGTGCACCATTGATGTTTTAAAATACCATCGTTATACAAACCTCAGCCATAACAAAAACTTATGATGGAGGAAAAGTTTGTCATTATCTTTTGAGTCCTACCCAGTAAGTAATGCTTCTTGACTAGAGCTTTGTCTACAAGGCACGGCTCCCATTAAAAATCTTCCATTTTTAATGTCCTTATTCTCTCTTCAGGTAGCCCACCGGCCAATATGCTTCATTTTGTATCACGAGACATTCGAAAAGCATCACATGATCTGGATACTATGTTTAAAAAATGGAACCGGTGGTCCGATATCGAGTCGAATCGGCTGAGTTGGCGACCAGGCTAAACCAAATTAAAATAATGTAAATAATTTTTTTTGTTTGTTTAAACAAGGTTTAGGAGCTATAAATCACTCCAAAATCAGTGGTTTTGTAATAAAGCTTTTTTAATACAATTTGTGGTTGTATTGGGCGGACTCCTAATTTGGGGAGAAAATTGGACTCAGTACTTAGTGGTTCGGATTTGACTCGAGCAGTTCCGAGTTTAACTTCCAACTTTTTAAACCTTCGATAAATATGGAAACATAAGACACAATAATGTTCCAATAGTATATATTATATGGGAAAGGTTTTTATGTTTCTCATATAGCATAGAAGTTCTATCATCCCCTACCATCCAACCGTCCAATTTTGATTAAGAGAGCCACTCACCATTTGATCTTAGATTCGATGTCTTAAAATATTTTATTTTTAGTTTTTTTTATAAAAATTGTATGAAAATGAAATTTGGTATGCGCCATCTTCTCATTGGGGTGCACCTATAAAAAATATTAAAAATAAATTTTCGATAAAATATAATGACCAAAATATCCCTTGAAACTTTCAAAGGTATTTTGGTCATTTTATTTTATTTAATTTTTTTTTCTTTTTTTCGCTAGTGCGAGTTTAATAGAGGAATGGACATCCAAATTTTAGTGTCAAAATAGTTTATAGAAAAAAATTAAAAATAAATTAGGATAGAGACGTGACATTGTGGTTGGGGCAATTTTAGCCCTCCATTCAAAATGGACGGTTGGATAAAGAGGAGGATAGAACTTCTATGCTGTTGGGAAATCATAGACAGCTTACCTATATTATATTTAGGAAAAAGTTTATATAAGGGTAAAGCCCTAAACAATCATATTAAAACACACCTGATTTCGTTTTGATGCCCAAGAATCCTCAAGTCAACCATGTCGATTTCAATATATATGTACAAAAGAAAAATGGATTTTGAGTATTGAAAATAATGCATCTTATAATGTATTTTCTGAACTGACAGCTTTCAAGATTTTCAAGTGTTCATACATCTGCTTGATCTACACTATTTTTTAACCTTTAATGTTTAATTTTAGAGATAAAAATAAATTCTCAAGCCAACGCAAAGATTTCCAATACTGAAACATCTTCCAATACCATTTGAAGGTGCACCTTACTCTGATTGGTTTGGGCATCGGCCTTACCACACCCATATATAAAAAAGGAGTACACCACACCCTTCCAATGCAAGCTATTGTTTCCCATACAAAATACATAGGCTATACCTTACGTATGAATATGATGTTCTTAGATGACCCTACGTGTGGGGTTCTTGGATGGAAGGTATACAAGAGAGAGAGTCCACATGAAAAGGAACCACATGCCTAGGGTGCCCTAGCGTGCTAAAAGAACCATATCCAATGTCAATGGTGTTTAAAGAAATGAAACAGCCTAGTTTCCTTAGGCGCGCCATATAATTTGTTGAAGAATACTTTGTACCTCCTTTTGACCAGCTGGCCGCTATTATTTTAACTTTCAATTATTTATTTAAAAAATATTGCATTATCCAGTGATTTAAAAAATGCTAGGTGGGTACATAATCGTCCAGTCCGACTTAAGAATTTGTCCCTTGTGCCGATTCTGTCGATATATAGGAAACCACCAGGTCAAGAAGAGAACCAACGATTTGCTATAGCATAACAACATGTTGCTACAGTAAAAAAACGTTGTTTTGTTATAGTAAAAATGTTGATTCATTGATTCGGGCCGGTTTCTGGTCGGTTTACTATTTTCGTACATGTTTTTTCACTAGTTCACTATTTTGTCTGCACAGTAAAACAGCAATCCGAGCCACCAATTCATTGATCTGGCCAGATTTTTACGATGCAGATCATCAATCTATTTTTTAAATCATTAGTATATTTCCCAAGAGCCTAACACATCCACTTCATCAAATAAAACTTAGAAACAGCTAGAACCAATCACACCATCGTTTAATTTATTTTTAATTTTTTTTTTCTTTTTATTGGCTTGTTCACTATATCAGATCGTCAATCCATTCTACCGAATTAGATTGATTTTCTAGATATGCAATCCGAATCACCGATCTATTTTTTTAACCTTGAATTTTATTATTTTGATAATGCATGTGCCCCACCTGCCTCAAAATCCTATCCATCAAACTTAGATTTTTCAATTATTTAATTTCTCTATTATTCCAAATTTTCAATTGTTTTATTTCTCCGTTATTCCAAAATCGAAAAATATTCCAATTCATAAAAGGAATATTCGCGTCCCTTCCACACTGTAGCCTTATCTTGTGGCTTGCCTTTCCATTTGATGATAAGGTCCAACCGTTGTGGGTCCACGCGGCCCAAAAGAGAGCGGAAGACAATCGAACGGCGTTTGTGTTGCCACGTGTTATCAAATTGCGTCACACGGGTCTCACACGTGGAGCTGTAGAAATCAGACCATTTAGTTTTTGTTGGGTAATTCAAAGATAGATGAGCTCCTATCTGTTTTTTAAAATCGTTAGTAGTTTTTAACACATGAAGTGAGAATAAAAGTCTAAATATTGCTTTTAATATCAATGGTGCTACTATCATGACCCAACTCCTTTCCCAATTAGCCTATATATTTGAAAATGTTTAAGGATGATGTTTATAAGGGTCAACTCTAATTGTTAAAGTAATGGGTATTTTTTTAATTTTATTTAAAATTAATGTTAGTGTAAATAAATTTCAAATTACCTAAAAAATCTATTTCTATTCGGGATATTAAATTTAAAGATTAAAAAAAAGCTACAAATCAAGTAGATCTCTAGGCAATTGAAAATCTTAAGAATAGATTGTCTATACAATATATTGCAAATTATTTTTAGGGATTGTCTATAAAGAGATTGTTTATCTTTTGCACATGGAGGTTACCGTCATTTCCACTCATTAGAGGTTAAATTTGATGGTTTGGGATGAGTTATTAAGTTCTTGATTTTTTTTGGAACTTTGTGTGTCTATTCAATGATGCTTTTACGACTACCTATTTTAAAATTTAAGGGACGATAATGATTGTGACCTCCATGTACAAAAGATAAATGGTATTTGAGTAGACAATCCCTTATTTTTAAACCAACTTCTATTTGTTTGTAATTAACACTTTGTTATGAACCTAGTATTATTACCAAATAATAAATAATGAGGAACTTGAAATTCTCAGTCGATCATTGACAAGAAAATATGAGTGATTTAGTTTGGAAGATAAAAAAATGAAGCACCTTGATTTAGCACTCTGCTGCCAGTATTTCAGAAAAAGGAAAAATAAACACAAAAAAGAGCACACTCATGTATAAAATGGAAAGCATAAAACAAATTTTATCCTAATATGGAAAATGGTTTGACTGGGTTGCAACCCTATTAAAACAAATAAAGCCTCACCTCATAACTCACAAAAAATTGTAGTTCTAAGTGTTGAGAAACCTTTAAATCGATTATCTCAGCTTGAACATTATAGTAGTGTAAAAAAATTAGGATTTCAAGTTCTACAAATAGTATATGTTGTAACAAATCATCTAGATCATCCATTTTACCTTAAAAATAAGTGTTCACATATTCAAAAAATCTATACTTTTTTTTAATTTCAAATTTCATTATTGGTGATGAAAATTAATTTTAGAGGCATCATAAAAATTTCCCACTCACTCCATCTTTTAATATTTTAAATGTTTTAAAAAGATAAGGGGTGTGGGTGTATTTTGCCCTTTTTCCTTTTTATGTTATTGGTTCCCTACGAAAAGATTTACTTTGAATCTCAGCCGTCCAATCGAGCGGGACAACACGCCACGAAGGGAAACCGCAAGTGAAAACGAGCCCAAAAAAAGCGCGAATATAAAATGTCTCAATCCGAACGAGCACTTTCACAAGCTTCTTTTTATTGCACGTGCCAAACGGCTACCGTCCGTTTTAAAACTCGTTCTCAAATGCCAGTAAAATGACGCCACGTGTCAAAGAAGAGGGCTATAAATTAAGGAATTTCGCAACTCAGGGTGTTTTTCCAGAGATCCCAAAGAGCTGCCCTTGAAGCGCCTCAGGTTTTCTCCGTTGGTAAGAAGCCCTAATTTTCCTTCTTCAGGGTTTCGTTTTCATGGATTTTCCATCGATTTATTGTTGAAATTTATTGGTGAAATTGCTTTTTTCGTCATTGTCTTTGATTTTCCATGATCAATGGGCATGTTTAGCTGAAGTTTATTCTGCTTAATTGATTGAAGAATCGTTCATAGGTTTGTTGTCTTGTTTATTCTCTGTTCCTTCAATGTTTCTGAATTTTGGTGTTTTTTACATGACTGGTGTGTTCATATACGTATTTTTTTTCACTATGTTGTGATTATTTTGTGGATTATTTGCCTTTTTTGAGGTGGAATTCTTTTTTTAAGGCGTTTTTGAGGTGGAATTTGATCATGTTTTGGTTTGGTTTGGTTTCGTTTTTCACGATATGTTAATAGTTGGCGACCTCTCTGATCTGATCTGTGATGTTTATTTGTGTTTTATTGGATAACTGTGGGAATTGAAATAATATTTTTTACTATGCAGCATGAATTCTTTATTTGTTCTTTTTATGTGTTTATTGTTTTATTGCTTTATTGTTTTGTGTATTTTTCACATCTTTGATTGTCCATGATCAATGTGCATGTTTAGCTGAAGTTTATTCTGTTCATTTGATTGAAGAATCATTCATAGGTTTTCTGTTTCGTTTCTTCTTTGTTCCTTCAAATTTTATGCATTTTTCGTTTTTACCTGAATGGTGTGTTCATATAGGTAAATTTCTTTTGCGCTATGTTGTGATTATTTTGTGGATTATATGCCCTTTTTTGTTGTGGAATTATTTTTAATGCGTTTTTGAGGTGGAATTAGATCATGTTTTGGTGTGATCTGGTTCTGTTTTTCACGATCAGTTAATAGTTGGTGACCTCTCTGATCTGATTTGTGATGTTTATTTGTGTTTTATTTTATAATTCCGGTAATTGAAATAATATGTTTTACTATGCAGCATGAACTCTTTATTTGTTTTTGATCCACTCATTTCTCTTCTATTTCTAGGGTTTTAATCATATGTTATTTGTCTGTTTATTGGTTGATTGCTTTGCTGTTTTGTGTACTTTTCACATCTTAGGATTCTTCCATGGAAATTTTATCTTCTGTTGAAATTTTGTTTAGTCAGTTTATTCATCATGTATTCATTGTTATTTTTCATTTTTTTTTTCTTATGCACTTTCTTTAAAAATTATGCAGTTTATCTATTTTGCCATGGATAGGTCAATCTGTTAATTATTTTGTTCTATAATTTTTGTCACTAATTTTTTCTATTGTTTATAAGGAAATAATTTGCTTTTTCTGATGGAATTCTATTAGTTTTTTAGTTTGATCTGATTATGATCTGATCTAATATGTTACTGGTTGTTTGGATCCCTGGATACGTAAATCCTGGGTTTCTCTCAATATCTGGTTTTTCATATTCTAGTAGTAAAAGCTGATTTTGAAAACAATACTGTTTGGATGGCTGCTGGAAGAACCAAATATATGAAAAATAACCTGTTTGGCACCATGAAGCTGAAACCAAGGTTTTAAGTTGATGATTCCCTAGTAATACATGGCCAATAAAAAATATTTTTTGGGAACAAGTTATCAATAATGTAACAAATAAATTAGACGGTTCCGAGTATATATTTCAATATTTTTATGGGTAGAATTATGATTCTCTCTCTCACTTTCACTAGACATTAAATATTACAAACACATTAGATGGTTCCGGTCATATTTTCTTATCTTTTTATAGGTCGAATTTTGTCTCAATAAAAATCTTGAAGATCCTCAAACAAAATAACCAATAATGCAAATATTTACATGAAAAACCTCAATTATTATGTTAAAGCCCCTCAAAAGAAAACCATGTTCAGGGAAACTGGATGCCCAGGTTTTTCAACTATGTAAAAGTTACGGGAAGCACTATGAAAGATCATATAACAATTAGAAAATGAAGAAGCACAATGATGAACCAGCTCTCACAATAGACTACATGTTGTGGTTGAATTTTTTTACTTCGTGGTTATACTTGAATGGTTAATTAGAAATAGAAAACTCATTACTCCACAGCTATATAAATTAGGAAGCTGCAAACAATGAGCATCAAGGTCATAAATCATTAAATACTACTGATGGAAGGCAAGGGAAATGGAAACTAATTCTCATAAACATAACCACCGAACTAGAACATCATTACTAAAACGCACCACAATCTAGATAGGCAATCAATTACATATGTAGTGAGGACAATCCTTAAAACTCAAACAACCAAAATAACCTGAAATCCAGAACCCAAATTCCCATTCATTGCAAGAACATGTTCACGGCATCAAGAAACATACACAGACAAAATTTGAGAACAAAATGACGCAGAAACAACGATGCCAAACAATATCTATTACCAAAAATAAAATTACTTCAAAATCTAAATCAAACCTACCTTCTAAATCACAAAGGATTAGTCTTCCAACAAATAGGGAAAACCCAATTTTCATCATCATATCTTCCCTAAAGAATACAATTGAAGAGGAACAAAAGAGCATCAATGATTCTCCTTTCGCTCTTTGTTCCACTGTTCGATCCTTGCCCTCCTTTCCTCACTTCATTCTCGAATTGGAGTCCTCGTTCTCTTTGGACTCTTATGCCTTCCATTCCTATCATACTTATCATGTCGGGTCTCTGATACATGTTAGAGAGAAGGAGAGTGGGACTTATGGTTGGTCGATTATGGAGACGAGAATATCGATCACCATGCTTGCAAGTTCCAATCTTGAAATAAAAGGGGTAGTTAATCTATGCTGATCTGTACCAAAGATTGAAGCCAAGTGCTCAGCCATTGACAGAAGGTTTGATTTGCAGAAAGCCTGAGTTGAAGAAGCCCTGAATTGTAGTGACCCTAAATAAGATTTCCAAAACCTCTGGAGTCAAGAAGCCAGATTTGCAAAACCCTGATAATGCAAAGTCCCAAGGTTTTTGATTCCCTGAGCTACGAATACCCTAAATTGCAAAGATCCTGGATGAAAGCAGTATTATTGACAAAATTGTTTATGATTCCTTGAGCTACAGATACCCTAAATTGCAAAGACCCTGGATGAAAGCAATATTATTGACAAAATTCCGATAACCCCAACTTGCATTTATTAGCTGATGAAAGAAACCATGAATTTTGGAGCTTTGTACACCCATGCTGTGGAAACCCTAATTTACATCTGAATCTCTACCTTTCAATACCCCGAGTCAAAAAACAAAAACCCTAACTCATGCTCATAATACATACCTCAAGCTCTGGTTTTAGTGGCTGAAGGGAGATTGCCGACTGTAAAGAAAACCTAGCAACAATTGAGCTCAAAGTGTTGATCAAAGTACGAGCGATGAATTTATGAGCTTTGTAGCTTCAATTGCTATGTTGAATGGGGAGGACGAGCTTGGCAGTCGTGCTTTCAATGAGGGAGAGAGAGCTCTGCACATAGAGAGAGAGAGAGCTAATAAAAAAAGGTGAGAAAATAGCAACAGGAAGTGTAAAAACCGAGCAAAACGAGAATAGCACAAAGCTTAATTTTGTGTATTCCAAGTATTTTTGGGAATAGATGTATCCTCGTTTTGGATCATTATGTGGATACCAAAAACCTGGTTTTGGCAGCAAAAATTGCGCCAAAAGCTACTTATATTGCAATACCTGGATATGGAAATCTTGATTTTGCGTATCCAAGGTTCCCAAACAACCCATGAGAGTTCAAGGATGCTTTGTTGGAGTTCTTTATGCATATTTTATCACATAGTTTTGTTGATTGAATCAATGAATTTTGTTTTAAATCAGTGTATCAAAAAGCGCTAGGCGAGCCCCCGGAACCTGGGCGGCTGCCCAGTTGAAAAAAAAGAAAAAATCGCAATATACCATATTCCAAGTTGAAAAAAAAAAGAAAAAAAGATAGAAGTCAAGAAGAGAATTTTGATAATCCATATTGTTAAAACAGTAAACTGTAAAACCATACAAGTGTAGGATATAAAAGTCAGCACTCAACACAACAGAAATATACTGAAATTTAGAAAATATGCGGTCTAACAAAAGTCAACACTCATGACTCAACACAACAGTCAACAGACTCAACACTCAACAGTCAGCACCAAGGGGCAAGAGTCTTCAGTCATCATCATCATTAGAAGGAATATCAATAGGGTAAGTCTCATCATATACATCAGATTTGAGGCCATCATCATCAGAGTCATCTCCCTCTTCAATATAACGCTCGTCATCTTCTGTTTCTTTTGAATTTGCCTCTTCCTCCTGCCCTTCTTCTACCTTCCTTTTACTAGTATGTGCAGCCTGTGCAGATGAGTTCCTAGGAGTCTTGGTTGCTCTAGCTTTTTTTTTGTGCTTCTCTGAACTCAAATATTGTATAATTTCCTCCTTAGTAGCCTTAGGAACATTTTTAGACCGGACAACATCTCCTGTAATACCAGCAAGGTGTTTTTTAAATTGATAAATGCCCCCATTAGTATCTTTTCCACAATAATTACATTTAATACGATTTTTATCACTTGGATTTGGGTTATAACCATACTTCCAACCCGGATCACCACTCCGACTAGAAACTGGAGAAGATACTTCCATAGAACAAGCCTTATTTTCATCTTTTTTTGGTTCTTCAAAATTCAGAAGATGTCTAATCTCATCTCGAACTGCTTCAGGGACCTTTGTACAAGAAGCAACATTACCTCTAACACCAGCAAGGTGTTTTTTGAATCGGCTAATAGCCCCATTGGTATCTTTTTCACAAAATTACACCTTATACAATTTTTATCGTTTGGTTTTGGGTTGTACCCATACATCCAACCCGGATCACTTTTTCTTGAGTAGTAGAAATAGATCTATGACAAGGATTTTGTTCTTGTTTTTGTTTTTCATAACTTAAAAATTGCTTAATCTCCTTCTTCATAGCTTCAGGAACTTTTTTACAAGGGGCGACATCCCCTTTAATACCGGTAAGATGTTTTTTAAACCGGTTTATGCCTCTTTTTGTATCTTTTTCACAAAAATTGCATCTAACGCAATTTTTGTCATTAGGATTCGGGTTGTATCTATATTTTCAATCCGGATCTTCACTCCGACTAACTCCTGAAGACGATATCTCAAAATAAAACAAACAATCTAAAAAATGCACTTACTTTGGTTGCTTGAACTCCAAACTTTGAGAAACACTTCGATGATTCGATCCAATGAAATGTAGTTTTTTTGAGGTTTCTGTTACTCTAAAAGGGGTTCTGGTGGGTTTAGGGTTCAAATGAACCTAAAAGTCATCATTCTTAACTTATATATCTTTGAAGAAAAAAAAAGTTTTCTGCCTCTGGGCTTGGCGCCTAGGCCTGGGTGATGCGCCTAGGCCTTCTGAACCTCCTAGGCACTGGGCGGTCCACTTTTTAAATCATCATTTTAAATTAATGAATCTTTGTTTTATTATTTACCATTTTTGTTATCCCAAGTTAATTTTGATTTGAATGTTGTACTATAGAATTTACTTTTGAAATCTGTTCCTATTATACTAAGCAAAAAGGGAAGATTTTCTAGATGTCCCCATGTATCTCATTTAGTTGTCTATTTCCTATGGTAAATGTGTTATTCAGTTGAAGTTTGGTTCACAGGTTTTATATACTCTCTTTCTCTCATGAATTTTATATTTATGGGCTGGTCTCGTTCTACTTTGCCTGTGGCGGTCGATATTTTTACAGCTGTTATTGTTATACACTAGCAATTACCACATTTATCTTTGGTTTCATATTTATTCTCCTTTTAATTTTGGAAGATTTTCCAATTTTTTTAATGTGATCTGTTTCCTACATTATTATAATGAGAAGCTTGCATTTCATGTTTTACTCATTGTTTCAGTTCTCAGATTTCCCCATGATTTTTTTTTTTGTTTATTTTAAATTTTTTTGTATGGAATACATGTGTCGCTGTGGGCTTGTCTAATATTATTCTTTGTAGCCTTAAATGTTTTATGTGGTTGTCTTGTGCATGTGCATGAGTTGGTTGGCTAGTGCATGCGTTGGTTGGCCAGTGCATATGAGTATGGGTGTGTGTATCCACGCTTGCGCACATGCATGTGTTTCACGCACTCATGCGCATGCTATGTACATCTGTGTAGATGTCATACAATACATAAATATATAATGTGGATATGTTGTATGGAGTACATGTGCACTGCTGTGCGTCTGTGAAGAAGAGGGAACTCTTATGCTGTTGTTTTCTATTGGCATTTGAAATGCATGATATCATGTCATCTATAAGTTTATGGTTAGTTTAGTTCTCTTTGTCCCAAAGTGGGAACCTTTGAATTGGGCTCTTGACTCGTGTATGTGAAGTATTCCCAATTCTCTTGTAACTAATGCTTCTTAAACGTTTTTCCAGCTTTTCACAACCTGTTCTTCATGAATTCAAGAAGTGCCGTAGCTATAACTGTTTCCTGTGATTCGGGAAACAAGGACAACTTCTTTTTCTGGATTTTGGTCTGCCTTCTTCCAAGATTCCTTGGAGCTAAAGTTGTGGGCGTGAACTTCCTATTGTTGAAGGCCATTGTAAGGGTACCTTCTTCGTCAGTTCTCGTGGCAAAGTCCATTGGAGACAGCCAACCTTAAAGTCAACCTAAATTACTATTTATTTTCTTAGGTATCAACTATAACCCATCATCATCATTGCCTCTCAGTGATGGTTTCTTCACACTTATCGGGTGTTCAAATGACCAAGGGGTGCAAACCTGCCTTCACAAACCGGCTCTTTCCTCATGTGGAAAACCCAACTAGTGTTCCTTCAGAATATGTTGAGTTTGACTTTTCTGATGTATTTGGCCCTATTGGGGTTCAAGTCTCATCAGACGAATGCTTGGATAATTCCGTGCCTGCAATTGAATCTCAAGAGATGGTTTATAATGACCCGGTGGTCATCTACCATCGGTCCCATTCACTAGTGGGTCCCTCTACTTGTGTTAGTCAATCTGTTTCTCTTAGCAAGTTGACCTTGAATGACAAAGAGGGCATTATTGAAAATAAAATGATCGAAGTGCCACACGAAGTATGTGAGGGTTTATCTGAGGTGGATTCAATAGAGAAGCCTGTGGCTTTGGGTGAATCCCAAGTTATAAAGACTCAAGGCGTGGGGCTTGAGAACTTTGAAGTGATGAAGATGGTGGGGCAAGGGGCTTTCGGCAAGGTCTATCAAGTGAGGATGCGGGGTACTTCAGAAATATATGCAATGAAGGTTATGAGGAAGGATAAGATTATGGAGAAGAATCATGCTGAATACATGAAATCGGAAAGGGATATTTTAACAAAAGTTGTTCACCCGTTTATCGTGCAACTCAGATACTCCTTCCAGGTACTATTTTGATTCTATCTGTTGTTGTGTAGATGAATATTTTCTGTCAAATTTTTAAACGTTTTACATCTGTCAAATTTTTAAATGTTTTACATTTTCTGACTACACATATCATTACTTTCTTTGTATTATTTAATATAAATTTACAGGAGTTATGATGTGAACTAAGGGAAGGTGTTTGTGGAGTGTGTTTTCATCCTTCATACATTGCTCATGAGCATTTAAGATGTAGTGTCATACATGTATGTGCATACGATTGTCGTATCTTTGTTGGGAGACCAGATGCTATTAATCTTTTAACAGATAATATGAGTATTTGTAATTTGGGAGCCTTAAAGTGTGGCTGGAGATGGTTGTTTTTAAGCATATAATTTAACTTAACCTTTTCGGGACTAGCATAGTTGATATCATAGAGGCTTAACTTGTTGGCATTTAGTTTTTGGACTTTATTGTTTGCATATTGGTAGCTAAGAGTTCTCTTTCCAAGGTAACTAATTTTCATGTTTTATACATGGTGAGATACCAATCACTAGGCTGTCTTGCTCTATAGTAACACAAACATGCGCATGTCATAAGATGTTGATTTCCTACCATTTATAGAAAAACTGTTGTTGTTTTTTTTTCATTTAATGAAAATCATACTGATTTTAAAAAATTAGGTGTATGGGGTTGACAACCCTTGTGGTGTTGTTTATGTCTCTGTCATACCAGTCATTGGTCTAAGCCAATGCAGCACAAATGAACGCACTGATAGCTTTACTTATTGTATTGGTGATTGCTCTTTTGGATGGGCATTCCAAAAACTTTTACATGAATTCTCATGGGATAAACGAAACAAAGAATACAAAAGAGTCCTAGGAAACAAATGTAGCATTCTACATGTTTTATCTTATACCAGAAAGAAAATGCTATGAACCATCATGGTGCTTTATTATTGATGAAATTTAACTGGATGGATTGATGGAGTTAACCAGATGTTATGAGTGTTGAACTAGCAGTCTTGTTTTCTAGTGACTTAGAAGCTTGGGGTCTTGCAATTTGATATTAAGAATCCCTTGTCTTTCTTGCAGACTAAGTACAGGTTGTATCTTGTGCTGGATTTTATTAATGGTGGTCACTTATTTTTTCAGCTGTACCAGCATGGCCTTTTCAGGTGCTTGAAATTACTAATTCTTAGAAACATGTTATCTGTTTATGTATGCATGCTTATGCTACAAAAGAAAAGATTTCTTGCTCATATATATATATATATATATATATATATATATATATACTTATTTACGTTTTAGGTAGTACGTACGTACTACGTTATTTAACTACTAGTCGTAGTAAGTAGTTACGTTCCGTTCCGGTCCGGGTTTCCG
>NW_006498122.1:1866717-1896113 GCF_000471905.2 Amborella trichopoda
AATTTACTTAACGTAAACTAATTAGTTATTCTTAGTTTAGTTGTTAGTGTACTATGTCTTATTAGTACTAACTAAAAGTAAAAAGTAATTACTTGTCTCTATATATATATATATATATATATATATATATATATATATATTACTTTTTTAGGGAGGACCTAGCACGTATTTATACAGCTGAGATTGTCTCCGCGGTTGCCCACCTCCATGCGAATGGTATCATGCACAGGGATCTCAAGCCGGAGAATATTCTTCTGGATGAAGATGGCCATGTGAGTTTCCAATTCTACCTTGTTCAAAACATTGACGTGAATGCTCACTTTATAAAGTTGTCCTTCTTCCTCTCCTTCACATGCACAAACGTCAACACCAACTTACCCTTTCTCTCTTTCATTTGGCTTATTTTTCGTGCTCTTCTCTCTCTCTCACAGAGGGATGTGCCAGAGCACTTAATTATGGAATGGCACCTGTGGCTTTGGATATGATCTCTCTTATTTGCCCGCCTTTTACAAAGCCTCCTTCAAAAAATTAGCCTACCAGATTCACTAATATTTGCACAGCCTGTAGAGCACATGGAAACATGGGATACTGATGTATGAGGGGACTCAGATACCTCTCTTTCTCTATCTCATCTGTTTGCACAATGTTCTTCAATTCCTCTCAATGTATCTCTTTCACACACACAAACATGAATGCTGGTTTTTATGAATATGTAAGTGCATACCTAGCTCGTCTTTAGGATGAGTTGGGTTTTGACTACAGAATCTAAAGGTCGAAATGAAGTCCATCGTCTATTTGTCTATAGGTATAGAATTGTGACCTGGGTCTTTGATCCATGGCCTATTTGTCCATCGGTAAAATTGTGACCTGGGCTTTGAATGCACAATCTAGAGAGTATGAAATGAAGAGTCCATAGTCCATTTCTTGTATCAGTGAAATTTAAGGTTTGCGTCTTCGAATGCACAATCTAGAGGTCAGAATGAGAAGTCCATAATCTTTTTATCTGTTGCTATAACATGTGATTCGAGGTCCTATAATTCTTCCATACGCTGCAGGTGATCTAGTTCGTAAATTTCTCATCATTTGGTCCTTGAATACAAATCTAGGGCTGAGATAACAAGTCCGTAGTCAATAGTTCTCTATAAATTTCATTATACTTGTCCTTCTGATCTTGATAGGTGATGCTGACTGACTTTGGACTGGCAAAGCAATTTGAGGAGAATACGAGATCCAACTCCTTGTGTGGCACTGTGGAGTACATGTCTCCTGAAATTATTTTTGGGAAAGGACACGATAAAGCAGCAGATTGGTGGAGTGTCGGTATTCTATTGTATGAAATGCTTACTGGGAAGGTAAGTAGTCTCATCTATAGTTACTTCTTCATTTCATTTCTCCATTGAGTCTGACCTTTTGATAGTTCTCTTTTTCTTTACCTGAACAAAGAGTAGAGCCTTTGAAGTTCCTACTTGTGATACCATTTGGGATTAGGTTTTCTCTTGACTAGAGTTTGCACCTCATTTTATATCATATATCCACACAAGTATTTGCTACTCTCTCTCTCTCTCTCTCTCTCTCTCTCTTTCGCATGCGCGTGATGTCTTAAATACCCAACATCAAGAGGTTACTACTCTCTCTCATGCAGAGTCTTGCACCAAATTTATCTTAAATACCCAACATCAAAAAGTTGCTACTCTCTCTCTCTCTCATGCTAGGTCCTGCACCACCTTTTATCTTAAATGCCCAACATCGGGAAGTTGCTATGCTCTCTCTCTCATGCTATGTCTTACACCACAGTTTCTCTTAGATAATACCCACATGTCTCTCTCTCTCTCTCTCTCTCTCTCTATTTATATCAGCTAACTTAGAGCTGTTTTTTTTTTATTTAAATGTATAGCCTCCATTTATGAGTGGTAATCGCGAGAAGATCCAACAGAAAATAATCAAGGATAAGATCAAGCTGCCCAGATTTCTCACCAGCGAGGCACATTCCCTTTTGAAAGGGGTAATCATTCTCTCCATTCTTTCATCTACGAAGGAGAATGTAGCATGTGTATCGTATATGTTGCATACTTATTGGTAATTTGGTATACTACATGCCATCTCCACCATCCATTACTCTCGTAACAGAAAAAAATGGAGTTGGAGATGACATTTATGCTGCATACTCTCCAATATACAAGCTATTTATCCTATTACATTAAACAGGCCATGTTTGGTATAGTTTCTCAACCATAGTAGTAAAAAGTATAATCAAAGGATTTGATTTATTTTTATGTTAAAAAAGGATTTGATTTATTTTTAATTGTGATTTTGTTTGTTTTAAATTGTAGCTGCTGCAAAAGGATGTAAGCAAGAGGCTAGGGAGCGGGCCTGGGGGTAGCAATAAAATAAAGGGCCACAAATGGTTCAGAACTATCAACTGGAAGAAGCTCGAGGCAAGGGAGATCCCGCCTCCTTCCAGGCCCAAGGTCGAGGGTAAGCTCTGTGTTGCGAATTTCGATGAGAAATGGACAAAAATGTCCCTCCTCGACTCGCCAGTTGCGAGCCCGAAGGCTGGAGAGAATATTTTCGTAGGGTTTACTTACGAGAGGCCAAGTCCCTATCTCCAAAGGGGTGGATCCTTGTTGGTTGAAAATTAGTCGACTTCTATTCTGTTATATTTTTATTTTTACTTTTAAATTTGTGGATGGTTAACCTGGGTTGAGGACTCTGGATTCTTATATGTATTGAAAGATTATTGGAACCTGGGATTTGGCAAAAGGATGTTTGCTTGCATGGACAAGCCTGCTATGTGTTAGTAGTTTAATTTCTTTTCTTATTAAGGTAATTTTTGTGATATTATTGGTTTTGTTAGAGTGGGAGAGAGAGATTTTTCAAGCAATTTTTCCCTAGTCGTGGTGATTGATTGAGAAAGTATTTTAGAGAGAGAAAGGGAGGGAGGGGGGAACTAGTGGAATGTCATCATCATGGTTTTTCCCTAACTAATTAAGGTTGACTAAACAAATCCTAATATGTCATTTTAATTTATTAAATGCACTACTTTTAGTGAGGTCATAAGCCTTCATATTTTTCTTACTACTTTCAACCGGTCTTTTTGGGTCTGCCCCTGCCCCATATCTAGTGGAATGTAATTAAGAGATATAATTAGTGAAATGTAATTTCATGGGAGGGAAAGGTTATTTAATTAAATGAGAAGATAGTGAAACTTCCAAATGCAGCAATTCTTTTAGCTGGTGGTAGGACATGTTTTGGTTTGAGGTCGCATTGAAAAGTCTACAAACTGATTTCTTATGAGGGCGTATTGAAAAGTCTACAAAGTGATTTCTTATGGGAGAGATTTTGGCAATGTGGGGGTTTTATGAGATTTCACAGTATATTCCTAAGGTGAGGGAGATTTTTTATTTGATGTAGGATGGGTTTCTATGTGTTGGCCCTCCTCTAAAATCCACCTTAAAGATGGATTTTTGATGCAAAATTCTTGGGATTCATGATCTAATCCAAGCTGATTATGAAAATGAAAAATATAAATTTTTTTGAACTTTAAAATGTACTCTTTTGGGGGATGCTTTTAGCGACGTCCATATATATTTTTTGATCGTGCACGCCTCACCCACTGACTCAGAGAAAACTTCTGCTTTGATGTATGGGCTATAGTAGGGAGAGGTCTTCCAAATATTGAGAGGAGGAGAGACCTTTGGTTTCAGTTTACGTTCTTTCCTGTAAAGAAATTTTCTGAAACTTTCAAGTGGATCAATGATTTTCATATTTAGTTTTGGTTCTGCTCCTTTGAAATCTGGTTCCCAAAAATACTCCATCAATGCTATTTTATGGGAAGCACATGTATGCCTGAAGAGGTATTAATCAACTCTCTTTTTTGTGATATACAATTCAATGCATGAAACCTCAAGCTAGAATTTACAAAACAAATAATCCCCAAGTATTGAGCTTTTGATCTTGTTTCACAACTACTTACGGTCTAAATATAATAACATATCATGTCATTATTTTGATATGATGCCATTTATATGTGGTATAAGATCACCAATACTTCTAGCTTTCATAAGTGAAATATGACAAATAATCTCTCGAGAAAAAATTTCCAAAATTTTGAATTAAGTTAGAGGTGCACCCTCTTCCACCTAATTCGCATCAAAGGAATAAAAGTATGAGGTTTGGGCTTGAGTGGTCAGCAGCGGACGATTTGCACAGTATCTCAAATTTGATTCCTACCGCTGAATTACTCCCTCCCCTCGAAAAAAAAAGACAATGGTTAACAAGATCTTCTTGTATGAAAAATAAACACTAAACAACCTTGTGGTATAGTCTCTCTTTCACGTATGGGTGTGGTTTGCATAAGGTCGAGGCCTTAAACAATTTTACGTATCAGTATGGGTGTGGTTTGTATAAGGTTGAGGCCTTTAACAAATTTACATATGGGTGTGGTTTGTATAAGGTTGAGGCTTTAAACAATCAAAGTAAGGTGCTGAAAATCTTTCTGATAGCTTCAAATTATATTTTCATCTCTAATTATAAAATTTAAAGCTTAAAAAATAGTGTAGATCAAATATCTATGAACACTTGAACATCTTGAAAATTGACGATCTAAAAAATACATTACAAAATGTACTACTTCCAAGACTTGAAATCTATTGTCTTTTGCCCATACATCTTGAAGTCATGATGATTCGTTTTGAAGATTTTTGAGTATCAAAAGAACCTGCTTCAGTGAATTTTGATGTGCACCTTAATTTGATTGCTAAGGGCCTCGCCCGTATATAAACTTTTTCATTTATGTATTATACACATGTTCAACAAAATTTATATAAGTACGAGGCTCTAAACAATCAAATTATATCGCACCTCAAAAATTTCTCTAGAAGAGGTTGTTTTGATGCCCAAATATCCTCAAATTTATCATATTGACCTCAAGTTTTAGAAATAAAATATCTTGTGATGCATTTTTCGACCGTCAATTTTAAAAATTTTAAAATTTTGTAGATCCGCCCAATCTACACTATTTTTAAAGCTTTTAAATTTGATAATTAGACATAATATATTTCAATGCTATCACAAAAATTTCCAATATTGAAACCACATTTTCCACCCTATTTGAAGTTAGAGCCTCAACCATGTTTGTGAAATATTTCTTGTTTTCCTAAGTCCCAAACTCTGTGGATGAAGAAATGATACTTCTTCTTTAACTGGCCCAAGTTCCCCTTCCATTGGTATCTCCTCTCTCCCTCTCTCTCTCTACCTCTCTTTCTCTCTCTACCCCTCTCTCTTCAGTTTCTCGTTACCCCAACTCGTGGATAAAGAAAAGATACGAGGATTCATACGTGGCCCAAGAGCCACCTCTGCTCGTTTCGTAATGAAACACTATATAACACCTCTCTCTCTCTCATGTTCAAAAAAAAAAGCTCCTGTCATGGCTTCCTACACTCACAGGGTTTGCCAACTACACACAAGCCCCCCACCATCTCTCCATCACAACTTTTCTCTCTCTACAATTTCTCTCTCCATGTCATGGCTCAACACATCAGAAGCACCCTCGAGCAAACACCCTACAAGTGCTTTTGAATCATTTTCTCTCTCTAGCTCATCCCGGCCAACAAAATGTAGTGCCTTTCTGGGTAATATCTCTGAAGAAATCGCGAATGACTTAGCATCAATTGGGTTTGAGAGTGAATCACTAATTGTTTCTCCATTAATTCAATCTGGATTATCTCTGGTTCAGGGTGTGGTGGACCTTCCAGAGGGAGAAAGATGGGCTTTTCTCTCTTTAGTCAGTTTTGCTTGGGTTTATTTGACTGCAAGACCAGGAGTGTTAATAGGTGCTTTTGATGCATATGTGTTGGCACCATTACAGCTTGGGCTTGATAGTATAGTAGGGAGAAGAGATCTTAGGAGGAGTGATTTTGTGTTAGGAGAGAGATTGGGGGAAGGGTCTTTTGGGGTTGTTTATTCTGGTGCTGTAGTCCCCAGGAATGTGAATGTGGAAGACAGGGCTGGGAAGAAGGTCAAGGATTTAGAGAGAGAAGAGAGATTCAAGAATTTGCAGAAGGTCATACTTAAGAAGGTGCAGTATTCAATGTCACTCTTACTGTTCTTATTTTCAGTTTCAGTTTTTTTTTTTTTTTTTGAATTTCAATAATCTTCGTTGGTGGATTGCATAGATCATTTTTTGAGAAAATGATTGCATAGATCATTCCTTCAATGGTTTTTTTCTATTATAATTCTTGATCAATAAATAATTTTGGTTCATCAATTTTCTTTCAGTGTACTTTTAATTGTTCTTTTGATTGCTATCCTGTTAGTTCATGATTAGTGATTAACTTGTTGATTGATATTCTTTTTAAGACATTTTGTTAGCATTTTCTTAGTTGCTGAATGCTGGTTGCCTGGTTCGTTTCGTTCATTGTTTGTTAGACTCAAAATATTTATTTCTTTGTTTGGTGATCTGTTAATTCTTGATCAATGATTTGGAGATCACCGCCGAGGCGAGTAACTTGGCTGAACCCCGGTGGATGAATGTGGCCGAGTTATGTACAACACAAAAAAGTGAAAAAAGTCAAAAGAAGGGTAAAACCTTTTTTAAAAAAGTTCTAAATGAGATAAAACAATAAAAGAGGTAATACTAACCATTAGAAGATTACAAAGATGAAAAAACTCTATAAAAGATGGAGTATTGAAAACTTTGATTTAGTAACTTGAACATTTCAGAAAATTATTTAAGTTCCCAAATCATCTTAAAAATTACCAAACTTATCAGAAAACTTAATTCTAACTTATATAGTGGTGTTTCCCTTTTTTTTTTTATACATTTTTTATTTTTTATACCTTTTTTATTTTTTAATATTTTTTAAAACTTTTATGTGTGTGTGGGGCAAGTTGCCGTGGAATTTGTCCCAACTTGCCCTCGTCCATGGGCCATGGCTGAGTTACTCGGCGTAGTCAGAGCGGACTCGGACGAGTCCCGTGACATTATTGTTGATTATTGTATAGTTTGGTTCAATTACATATTTGTCAATTTTAGTCTTTGCCAATTTTTTATTGATTTTCTAGTAGGTAAATAGACAACCGAAGGCACCAGATCATGCCCTTGTCAGTTCACAAATTTGGGAGTCTTCATGGCTGATTTTGAGAAATGGAGAGAGATCTCACCTCATTTGGAAGTACAATTTGAATTATAGCGCAGGCTATTGATACCTTGACTATAGTTGGTTTTATTTCTGAGTCATATTATGATACAAGTTCTAAAACTCAGGCGAGTCCGAGTCGACTCCCCCTAGTTACTCAGACAGGAATGGGCCAAACTCTGCCAGTTCCTATATTTAATATTATGATTTTTACATTCTTGGCCATGACTCTAACAGACTAGGCCCAGTGTGTGTGGACTACTTGGACTCAGGACCCAGCTGTCTCCAAATGCAAACCTTGTTTTTGAACATTGATTATGATATGAATAAGAAACAATCTATAGTGTTTACTATATATTCTCTTTTAGTTATTTTTATTTCCAAGTTTCTTTTATGACATCTATATTTAGATTTGCCTATCCACTAGTACAGGTCAAAACTGAGATCCAAGGGGCTAAAGAATGTGGTGATTTTGAAGAGTGGTTTAACTACAGGATTTCTAGAGCTGCTCCTGAAGCTTGTGCTGAGTTTCTTGGGAGTTTCATTGCTGACAAGAGCATCTCACAGTTCACAAAGGGTGGCAAATGGCTTGTTTGGAAGTTTGAGGTACGCATTACAATGAGTTCTGGATTTAATTCACCTTTGGAAAGACATTAACTAATTGAAATTGTCTCTAAAATTGCAGTTCTCATTAAATTTTGTTGACTAAGAGCCCTCAAAATGAAACTTATGTTGATGTTATATTCTTGTTATATCATTCTCATCTTTTCTTGATGTAATTTCAGCTCTAGAATTTAATCTCACTCTTCTAATACTAACCCTATAACACTGTGCTCCAGGGAGACCAGACTCTGGCTGACTCTATGAAAGATCGAAGCTTTCCTTTGAATTTGGAGTCTATTATGTTTGGGCAAGAGTTAAAAGGGCTAGACTCACTAGAGCGCTATGCTTTGATTATTAAACAAATAATGAGGCAAATTATTACATCTCTCAAGAAAATCCATGATACAGGTATTGTGCATCGAGATATTAAACCAGCCAACTTGGTGGTTACAAGAAAGGGGAAAATAAAGCTCATAGATTTTGGGGCGGCTACTGATCTTCGAATTGGCAAGAACTATGTACCCAATCGTGGGCTTCTCGACCCTGACTATTGCCCTCCAGAACTCTATGTTCTTCCTGAGGAGACCCCAAGCCCTCCTCCCGAACCTGTCGCAGCCATCCTTTCTCCAATTCTATGGCAGGCTTGTTCTTACTCTTCTTATTGCTGTTATCTCTTCATGCTTATGAGAAACTGATTTAGAAATAAAAACTCTATATTGGTTATGTAACAATTTCCTCTATATGATGGACTCCTAAACCCAACAAATTTGGACACTTGACACTCTTGGCCCTAAGCATACACCGTTCTTTTCATTGTGGGTTATGACATAAAAGATTAGGGGAATTTAACAATTCAAGTGCTATTGTCTGTGACCAATAACATAAGGGTGCGATTTCTATAAGGTTGCTACCCTAAGCAATCCATTTAAGGTGCACCTCCAACTTTTATTATAACATGTAATTTTGACGTAAAAAATTATTAAGATTATCTGAAAATCTATTTTCATATCTAATTATAAAATTTTAAACTCCAAAAATAATTAAAATCAAGTAGATCTATAAACATATGAAAATCTTGAAAATATAGACGGTCTAGATAATGTGTTGCAAGATGCACTATTTCTGGGACTCAAAATCTTTTTTTTTTTTTTCATATTCATACATCTCAATGTAATTAGAGGGTTTTTTCAAGATTAAAACAACCTTTTCCTATGGATTTTTGAGGTGCATCTTTAATCTACATTTTAAGGTTGCAACCTTATAAACTTTTCCCAGAACATAAAGTTCATGCAGTACAAAATGTTTGAGCACTAAGGTCTAAGGCAACTGGTGTCCAAAATATGTTGACTAGGATAAAAAACTCCATCATTTGCTAGATACAACTGTGTTTTCTGTTCTGGTTGTTTTAATTTGCCAAGAATTGATAAAGTTATCACCAACACCAAGAATTTAGGTTTACCTTCTGTCCATTATTTATGTGCAGAATTCGATGTGCTAATTCATGACATACAGCAATTTCCTTGTTGGGTGCAGTTAAATAGCCCAGATTTGTTTGATATGTACTCCACTGGGGTGGTTCTACTACAAATGGCTAGTCCTACCTTAAGATCAACATCTGGGTTGAAAAGGTTTAATTTGGAAATTAAATCTGTTGGATATGATTTGAGGAAATGGAGGGAATTTACTCGACTTAGGCCAGATTTGAGCATACTTGATCTTGACTCTGGTAGAGGTTGGGACTTGGCCACAAAGCTTATATCAGAAAGAGGATTTCTTAGAAGAGGGCGGTTATCAGCTGCTGCTGCTTTACGGCATCCCTATTTCTTGTTGGGAAGCGACCAGGCAGTTACTATTCTTTCAAAGTTGAGCATGACCAAGTAACAAGTTTCCAAAGGCAGGTAAAATGCATGTATTAAACACCAAATGGTACTGATTCTGGTCGTCTCTACCCTTTACGTTATTTTTAAACCTTCAAAGGAGTTATTGTACATTCCTCATATTTACAAAATGATGTAAATGTATAATCATTATTTAATAGTCATCAAAAGTATTATTCATTTTTTTGGGTATTAGTTTTTTAGTTAGTTGTTTGTTGATAATCTTGTTTTATGTCCTTTGGGTATTTATTCAGCAAATATATCATTCTTTCCCTAAATTTTAGCTGGTATAGGAGTCACAGAGATTGCATGGCTCATGCGTTATTAAAAGGTGTGGAATGTCAGCTTGCTTTGGTTTATGGGACAAACTTCAAGGGCTCAAATCCTTGACCTTCCTAAAACAATGGCCTGTGCATTTATCATTGACCTGCTCTGCTAGTTATGGTTGCTACTTTATTGTTAATTTTAGAAGATCTGATTCCCAAACTTCCCTATCATAATCCTTAATTTCTTGTCCAATTCATATGCGACATCACAGAGTTCTGCTGATCATGTGCCGATAATGGTTGTTAACTAGCCCAATCTTTGATTTGTGACTTCCTGATTAGTTTTATTGTTTTTGTTTTCTCATCTAATTTTAGCCTCCCATCTTTCTTTTTGTTTAATTAATTCTGCCTGTTAAATCATCTACATGAGTGGTTTCCTTCATTTTATTGTTCTCTTTTAATTTTTCCTCTGATGGTTTTAATGAATTTGCCCCACGAGTATTCTAGAGTGGTGGTAGCCTCAGACATAGTATCAGAAAGAAGGTCAATTAATAGATACTCGTAATCCACTAGAGAACTTTTTACAAAACATACAAAAAATATCTCATGTATTTTTAACATGTGGTTTTTATTTCAGTATTATAATTTGAAATAGGATTTTGTTTATGCCATGATGTCGTCTGTGTTGTAGTCCTATTTGAAGTTACTCTTTACCAATTATATTTTTTAAAAAGGCAGCCAATCCCAGCACACTATTAGAAGCGTGATCTGAGCCAGTTGTAGCACTATTAGAAACATGATCCTAATCGAACCTAAATCTCTATTATGATTCTTTAAAAAAGAGCAAGCCTTTATGGACTTCGATGCCATGCTCTTTGAATTGCCTTTTTAAATTTTTATTTTTATTTAATTTGCTAACATTCACATTGTACTGCAACATCAGGGAAAAATTACAAGTCTAAACATCAAGCATACACGTGGATAGAGAGTGACAGGGATTTTGAACTATGGGAGTACATTTGAACTATGGGAGACAATCGTCTCCAGCCTGGTTTTCAAACAACACAAATCGAAATCCATGAATATTTAATCTAGTCCATAAGTCACAGATTTGTGCACCTAGAATATTAAGATTTGATTGTGGTATTACGATTCCAAGAAAATCAAATCGAGATTCTATGAGGGTGGAAGCAAGATTTGAGGTTTGATTAGTTTGTTACTTCTTGTATCTATGAACCGTGACACTTAATGTTCAGTAATCTGGATTCGAAAACAATCGAATCAAGTATTATATGTAGTATCCAAATTCAACAAATATATAATGGAGATTCAACAATTTTGGAATCGAGAATCAATAAATATTAGAAACGAGGTTTTATAAGTGTCGGAATCGAGATTCCTAAAATAAGGAATTGAGATTCGTGACTTCACGGAAATGCATTATGCAAAGATTCCTTCCGGGAATCGTGGAATCAGTATTCCAAATCGGAAACGCAACCTTGGGTGAGAGATCCTGGTATCTATGATTTGAATGGAAGAGAGAAAGAAAACTATTGGGCCTCTCGACTTTGATCTTGCAACTGCTTATTGACCCAATAGCTATTAACCTTGTTATTTTATGTAAACTTATTTTCGATTTTGGTACAGTAGCTTAGGTAATGGATCAAGAAATAGACACACATACTGTTAATGTTCAAACTTCACAAAACTTCATGCACTACATCATAAAATCTAACCTAGTTCCAAACCCAAACAATAAGTACAAGACTGACTCTTATTTAATCAAATACACTCTGCATCTGCACTTTCCAACCCATTTCCAGTGCTAACCCACTAAATAACTTGACCCCTTTCTTATCTCATAACTAAACAACAAGAACCAGAAGAAATATGTCCACCTTATATGGCCTAACGCACTAGTCCTCGGCATACAGGAGGCTTAAACATTGTTGTCTTTAGCCTCCTCCTCATTCTCCCCAGATATCTCCTCTAGTGTCCTCCCCTTGGTCTCAGGCACCATGAAAGTGAACAAAAACCCAACAAAATTCACCACTGCAAGCCCAATAATTGCCTTCTTTATCTTTGTAGCATCACCATCTAATGTTTGTGTTTGAACCAAAAACGCACTTAATATAGCCCCTGCTTTCCCTGCTGCGGCTGAGATTCCATGACAAGTAGATCTAAACCTAGCTGGAAAAAGCTCAGCTGGTACAACAAAAGTGGTGCTATTTGGCCCAAAGTTAGCAAAAAAGAAGGTGCATCCATATAGAACGGCAAATAGCTTAGGGTTCCCATTACAAAAGCCCGTTGAGCTAGTCTTGCATTTGTCTCCTCTTAGCTCTTTATATTGAATCCCAACGATTAGCATGAAAATCGACATTAAGAGGAAGCCACCAAGTTGGATCACGAATCGACCTATCTTATCAATTAGGAACACTGTGAACCAATAGCCTGGAACGGTTGCGAAGAGAGCAACAAGGAACATGGATTTTGAGATCTCGTAGACCTCTGTGATTGCATCCATATTGCTAGCTTTGGGCAATAAGCCAATGGCTGGGTAAACATCTTTTTGGGTTAGGTTCGAGCTATAAAAAGCAATATCAAGGAGAAACCAGGTTGTGGAAGTCCCCACAAGGTGCATTCCATGCCTGGAGAGGAATTCTCTTGAAAACAAGCCATAGGTGTTTTGAGTTGAAGCAGCGACTGTTTTCTCGGCAGTTACCTCCATTGCAAGCACCTATTTGTGGAAGGACTTCAGTGAGTGTGAATTCAAAAAGAAGTTTAGCATTTAAATGCATGTGCGCTTATCAACTTGTCACATATATTCATCCATGTATGCAAGTACAATAGTATGCCACCCATGCAACGAAACGACAAGGCCATTGTTGAAGAAGTTGGTGGAGGTAGGTGCATGTTCATCCTTGGTGTACTCTTCCCTAAAGTTAATCCCTTCTGTTCTTTGCTTAGCTTCTTTTACTTTCATATATCATTTTAGGTTGGTGGACATGTTCTTATCATTAAGAGTGACCATTGGTCCTACTCCTTTTTGTTTTCAAGCATACTTATAAATTTGAATTAGGAATGGTACGTTTTGTCACCCATATGATCATGGTAACAGCATGTCACAGGAGGCATCTGGGATGGACGGTGATGGAGGGAGAGTGGGTTCGACCAAGTTCATCACCGACCATCGAACCAGTTGATTAGATGGTGATGACCCCATGACCATATACCATTGCCATGATCATATGAACCAAAGTATCCGTTCCCTGTGAACCAATCTTCAACAGTTCTCGCACCTTTGCCATGTCTGCTGCCGCCTTCTCAGCATCATTCTCAACCAAAGCTGTGAACCTAGCCGTTTCCGGCATCTTTAGCCGCCAGTAATATGTCAGTAAGGCTGGTACTGCCCCAAACATCAGCACAAGCCTCCAAACCATGTCACCTTCTGGCTGAGTCGACAACACATGGTCATTGTTAAACTTTGGAGCAGGATACGCTGCAAGGAATGCCTTGGAAACTGCCATGGATACGGCTCCAGCAGCTAGGATCCCGGCCCCTTGCATGGCGAAAACAGCCGAGATAAAAGCTCCACGTGTCTTTGTGTTTGAGTATTCGGACATGATTGTAGCTGATAGCGGGTAGTCCCCACCAATCCCGAAGCCAAGCCAGAACCTGAAGAGTGGTTCCAAATTTTACAGTGTAAAACCAACTGTGCCAAGCATGTATGTGGGAAATGATAGTACATTCTGACTGCACTTGGATTCGTTCAAGTGCAAATGAGTCGGGTCTGGGTCAAGTCGATAAGACTTTTTAACCTCCAAAACCCACAAGATCAGCCACCCATTAAAATATGAAATGTTCCAGATCTAACTTCAGGAGACATGGATTTGGAGCACTTTTGGTGCTCCAATCAATGTTCAGGAACTCAGCCCAGGGCTCGGGCCTCTGCCCTCGCCCAAGTAGTGTATACAGCAAAAATTTGCTAAAAAAGTATGATAAAAATAGTAAAAATCAACGTAAAAATAGTAAAAATCAAAGTAAATTAAAAACAACCTGAAGAGTCTAAATAAGATGGGATAAAATGTATAAAACATGGATTTAGAAAAACGTGATTTATAGCCAGAAAATTTAGAAAAATCTAAAAAAGAGGAAAAATAAAGGACATGTAATAATAAACGCTCACAAATAATCATAAAAAACATTAATATTATCTATAAAACAGTTATATACTGATTTTTCAATTTAATATTTTATTTTTTTAAAATTTTTATATAACCCCAAGTTTTTGCAAAGTACTAGGCCTGGTTAGAAGCCAAGTTTGAGTAACTTATCCAAGTCCAAGTCCGAGTCGAGTTTTTTCCTGGAGAGAATTTGGAGTTGCGGGGAATCTAGAGTTTTGGAGTTCATTAGGGAACCTGTTTTTATTAAATATTTTGAGCGCGTATCGCATGATCCTTCGGGAACATTTTGTAAATTAACTTCCTCGGGCCAAAAAGCTTCTTTGGAGAATATTTGGATTTGAAGTTTTGGAGTCAGCCAAAGAATCATTGGATGATTATTTCCAAAAAGAAAAATGGATTTTGAGTTCTTCAACTCTTGGATCTTGCTGTCCAAATATTGGATGGTCATCGTGCCATCTTGGACTTCAATTTTTTCAAGAACATAGAATGTGCGATTTGATGTGTTTTTTTTTTTTAGTCGCTAGGTTCAAGATATTACATCCCCAAATATCCTAGCTTGGATTTTACCAAGGGAGCACATAAAGAACATGCTCCCTGGGACTAGCATATCATTTTGGAAAAGTATACAAATATGTTATTTACTTTTTAGTACAAGAAGGTCAAAATCACTTGTCTTTTAAATTTTAGATTTGAGTAGTTGTGAACATGTCATTTACTAGATTGAAAGTTTAAAAAAATTCTCGAACTTTGTAACACTCCAAGCTGTTCAATTTGACATTTAGTGGTTATGAGTAATTGTGATCTCCTTGTGAGAAAGATGAATGGTCTCATCGTATATAACACTTGTTTTTTTCACTTATCTTGCCTGTAAAAACTTGGTCAGTCTCTGTTCAATCTTGAGACATTATCTTTCTCAACTACAAAAAGAGTTCAATTCTGAATTTTTTTTTTGTTGTTGGATGAAAGTTTGTCTACGCATTGAAGACATTATATTCTGAAAACTTTGGATTCTAAAATCACTCTTATATTGGGTTTTATCCAAGGGAGTAATGGACATTATACTCCCGCGAGAGTATAAAATCTTTTGACCTTTTTATTTCTGCTTCAGTTTGCGCCGTTTTTTCCATGGTGGGTCATTCCACTGATCATATGGACCCAACCATTCTATCATGGTCCATATACTACACACTTTTCATGGTATATAATCATAGATTGACCATCCACCGTTGGTTCTCATCTATTGGAGATAGCCGAGATTAATTATTTCTTTGCTTACTAACTTTAAATCTGAACTCACATGTCCAAATCCTCCCACGAGGTTGGACGGTAGATGTCCCCACTACAAGGAGTTTAAAAATCACGAGTCCGAGTTGAGAAGTTCAGAGTTTGTAGGGCTGCCAATGATCCGGGCTAAGCGGGCGGCTAGAATGTGTTGGTTAGGACTGAGTCCTAAACCAGAGCATTGAGATCCGAGCCCCAACCCAGCCCCAAAAAACATTTTCTGGTGGGCCGCGCTATTTTCAAGTATATAGTCATACATTATATAATGGTTAAAATATGTCTAATATAGTTTTACATATTGAAATTTTATTCAAACTCGGGCCTTGACAGCCTGGCCTGTGGCCCTCTGCTATAGCCCGAACCCAGCTTGAAACCAAGCCCAGCCCGTTGCAGACCCTACAAGTTGGACCAATTGGGAGCCAAGTGATTCGAGACCTAAAAGCCCCATGATTGCCTAGGTATCCTGTTTTTTAGGAGACTATTTTTCCTTATTAAAACTAGTGAACTTAGCCAAAAACCTCTTTGTGGAGTGATAGATCAAGCAAAAACCAACGTAGCTCTTGAAATACTACCCTAAGCGTGTATATTGTGTATCGGGTTAATATAGAAAGTATAGATTGTAATATATACTTTCTATATTAACCCGATACACAATATATACTTTCCTTTCACAAGTACCTTTTAAAACTAAAGATCTCCCCTTTTCTGCATAATTAAAATAAAAAATAATTGTACTTGATTTTGGCCAACTCAATTAGGACTTGATAACACACTGGAGTCGTGACCTAAATTCAGCTGGTTCACTTAATGAATTGGCTAAGTTTAGGCTAGGGTCCCAACTCATCTAAATTAGGACTAGCAAGGCACCAGTTTCAGACTTTTCAAGAAACATATCGATCAATTCCCATTCTTTATGATCATGAGTTTTTATAAAACACATTTATATAACATGAAGCTAGACTGGGATCTATATTAACTTGCATGTTCTGTGGACTAGTGTCATCAGAATCGGACCGACCAGCGAACAAGCTTGAGTTCCAGTTTAGTCAAAACCCGTATGATTGTTAGTTAAACTTATTAAACCTATTTTTTAAATAAAGAAAATATCAAAATATGAACTATCTTATAAACAAAGTTGCTCATGCATGTTTAGCTGGTCAAAAGTGGCTAGTCGAACAAGTAAAAACCAATAAAATATTGGTAATGATTGATTTCAATGCAAACCTGATTCTCACTATATGCTAGACGACAATAAACACCTAGTGGTGTTATGACTGGTTAGACCGTCCAATCCATTATGATAGGGACAATGATGGAGAGATAATGGGACTGAAATGTGATAAAAAAAAAGAGAATGGAACCCAATTGGGAATGACCCAACCACGTGGTACGTAACATTGCCAATCCATTGATTGGTTGATGATAAAACCTTGCAAGTTATGTGCAGAAAATAGTACCACAACCGGTCTCGTAGTCTTATAAATCACAATATACCTTGGGATGGTAAACTATTAGACCATTTATTTTTGTTATTAAGATGTCACAATTACTTTTAGCCATCGGATGTGAAATCTAATAGGAAAAAGTATGTTTCAACATTCGAGAGATTTTATTTTAGGCTCTGTATCTAAATAATAGCACCTCCTCAAACACCCAAATTCAAATCTAATAGTCAACGATTAGTGGATTTTTTTGTATAAAAAGTAAATGATCTCCTTATATATATTTTCCATATATTTTTCCCTCAAATTTTGAAAAAAAGATTTAAACTTAACCTGAAGAAGCATAGGCTCGTTATAACGGCCTTAGGTGAGGCCCCAATCGAGAAACCCGACGCAATGGCGCACCCCACCATCGTAACGAGCGTTATGCCATAAACTTTCTTTCTTCCAAGCTTATCGCCGAGCCAACCAAAAAATAACTGGCCAGCTAACGTTCCACAAAGCGCAACGCCCGATACAGCGTTATTGACGTTATCTGGCAGCCTTCCCGGATTCCCAGTCACTGGGTCGTAGTAGTATAAGCGGCCAATGAGTTTTACAACGGCCGTTATACAGAAGAGATCATAGGCATCGGTGAAGAAGCCCATGCCCGCTATAACAATAGCAGTGAAATGATAGAGTTGGGTTTTGGCTTGGTCCAACGCGGTTAGCACCTCCATCGCCATGCCCGAGATTTCGCCGAAATTTTCACCGATGAATGGATTTTTGCGCGGTTCTGGGTTTGATTTTTCTGTTTGTTTTCAAGGGCTTGGTAGTTAAAGTTTCGCCGGAATTTCGGTTACCGTGAAGTTTTGGCTGGTTTCAGGGGTAAAGTTTTGCCGAAATTTCGAAGTTCGAGTCGAAAATTTAGCCTATTTTGGGGGGCAAGGTAAGGCTAGTTTAGGGGAGAGGGATGAAATTTCGCCAGGCATCGGGGGTAAATTTATCGAAGTTTTTGGATATGGAGCTGAAAATTATCTTGGTTTCGAGGGCTTCGGCCGGAATTCAGGTTTGATTTAAGGGATGGGAGCCAAAGACTAGGCTGTTTTCGGGTATTGGGCCCAAAATTTCGCCTGAGTTAAAATTTCACTGGTTTTTTTTTTTTCTAGCTTTCCGAGGCTGGAATTTAGGGCCTATGGTTTTCGTGGGGGCGTTTCCACCATAAATAGGCAAATTTCAGGCGATTTGATGGCTATATATGATTAGGTATGGTCTTTAATAGGGGTGAATGGCATATCAAGATTAATGTAGCCAACCCCAGTTAATTGGAAAAAAGCTTTGACGATGACGATGGTGATGATATTGTGAAGCCGGAAGGATTTGTAGATGTTCAATATTGTGTGGTAATATAAGGATTGGGGTTAGTGGACAAGGAGCATTTGTTTTTCTTGTGAACGACAAGAAAACAAGAACTTTTTTTTCCTTGTGATTTACGACTTGAAGACGAGGTTGGTTATAAATAGAATATTTGGAGTTTGGATGTTTATGTATGGAGTCGTTTGGAGGTGGACGTCCTTTTTAATTTATGTCAAAAGTTTATGTGGTCCCTTGGGAGCATATTTTCATTGCTCTCTCCGGTAAAATATTATTTACGAGTATTGTTTTGGACTCAAATTTGGGGATGAAACCTCCTTTACCTAGCAATCAAACTAGAAAAAAAAAATATCAATGGACCTTTTTTATGAAGCTTTGAGTCCTTGGGCAAAGTGGCATTTCACTCCAGTTCTACATCTATTTTGTCATTTGACAAAAATAACGTTCCACGATTTAAGAGCATCTGTTTAAATTTTGTATTGTTAGTCTAAAGGTTTAGAAACTCAAATCCTTTTTTTTTTAAATAAAACACCTATCTGATGACTTTAAGATGGATCTCAATTTTTCAAATGAAAAAAACACCATTGAGTAGGTCTTTAGCCTGAGCGTGTGTATACTATAGGCTTTTAGAGTACATAATATGCACATCTATTTATGGTTTGCGACTTCTTTTTTACGGTTGCTTCTCCTTATACCTATTCATCTTAAGCTTGAATGTTATCACACTATTTTGTCTGAGAAGGGCGGGGACAGTAAATTTTCCCTAAACTCGCCTCATACTTAAGTAAAGGGATGGTTTATGTTAGGTATGCAGTCGACATAAAACTTATCATGAATCTTGAACCTACAGTATCTGCTTATGTTATGGCATTCCCTAGAAGAGACACGATATATCAGGACCCGAGTACAGTGAGAAATGAACAAGAGTTAGCTAAGGCGTTCTCCAAAAACGACATGCTGTATAAAAACCTAAGTACAAGGAGAAATGAATAAGGGTTAGCTAGGATGTTTTTCAGAAGAGATACACCACATTGCCGCGCGATTGTGGTGAAAAATAGGCAAGGATTCCCACGACATCTTGAACGAGCACGGTTAAAGAAACTAGTCTAGGAGAATAGGATTCGTCTAGCCACATGAAATATAGGAACGTTTACATGTAAGAGTATGGAGTTAGTAGATACACTGAGATGAATGAGGGTAGACATAGCATGTCTATAGGAAACTCAAAAAAAAAGAGAAAAAGCAAAAGAAATAGATCGACTATAAACTTTGATATATAGGAAAGGATAATAGAAATAGCATAGCCATAATAGTGGACAAAGATTTAAAAGATAAAGTAGTTAATGTCAAAAGAATAGGTGATAGGCTCCTATTAATTAAACTTGTACTAATGGCAGAGATAATTAACATACTTAGTGCATAATAATTAACATACTTAGTGCTTATGCACCAGAAATAGGATTAGATGATACAATTAAAATACAAATTTGGGATGACATGGATGGAATAGCGCAAGACATACCAAATGGAGAAAGGACCTTTTTAAGAGGGACTTAAATGGTCATGTAGGGAAGGATAGTAGAGAATATGAAGGGGTATATGGGGATGTGAATGTGGGAAAAGAAATGAGATGGGTGAGACTATTCTATATTTTGCTATGGCCTATGACTTAGCAATAGCAAACACTAGCAATAGCAAACACTTGCTTTAAAAGCCAGATATACTTCTTCCTAGTTACAAAGGTAGATCAACCATCATGTATAAACTGCAAGGTTATCCAAGAGAGAGTTTGATGATCCAACATAGGCTCATAGTTATGGATGACTGCATAAATATATAGAAGAGAAGAACTGAACTTAATCGATGTCCAAGAACTAGGTGATATAATTTAGAAAATGAGAAAATAAACTTATTTAGGGATGAATTAGTTAAAGAATGAAAATAAAAATCTGAACATGAGGCCAATGTTATGTGGAATAAGATGACTGACTATGTTAAGAAAGTAACAAAATAAGTTTTAAAAAAATCCAAAGGGAAAAGAAATTTTGATAAAAAAACTTGTCGGTGGAGTGATGAGGTTTAAAAGACCATTAGCAAATAACAATCATGTTATAAAACTTGACAGTATAATATAAATGCTCAAAACTTAGAAGAATATAAAAATGCTAAGAAAAACACTAAACAAATAATAAGTAAGGTTAAACTTAAGGCATATAATAATCTATACAGTAAATTGGGTACAAGAAAAAGTGAAAAAGATGTCTTCAAATTAGCAAAATGAGAGAGAGAATATGGGGATCTAGACCATATTAAATATATTAAGAGTGATGATCAAAGTGTCTTGGTGAAGGATGAAGAGGCCAACAAAAAGTGGAGATCGTGTTTTAAAAAATTATTAAACGACGAACATAATAGGAGCATAATAGTAAAAGGAATTGTTGGTATAAATGAGAGTGGAGGTCATAGATACATTCGTAAGATTAAGATATCAGAAGTGAAAGAAGCTTTGAAAATAATAAAGATAAGAATATTTTATGACTAGATGATATCCCAATAAAAGTTTAGAAGTGCAGGTGAGATATTTGATTATGACACCAATAGGCGATACGATGAGAGATAGTAGACTTAGATGGGTTGACCATACGTGGCACAGACCCAGTACAACATATGTTAGGAGGTACAAGTTAATTCAAGTGGAAAGCTAAAAATGAGCAAGGAATAAGTTCAAAAGGTTATGGTTGGAGGTAGTGATGAAATATATGGGGGGCCAAATATATAGAGACTTATGGCCTCACTGATGATATGATCCTTAATAGAGCAGACCGGAGGACCAGGATTTGATAGCCAACTCCAATTAATTGGAAAAATGCTTTGATTATAATATTATAAGACTATTTACTTTTGGTGCAAGGAAGTCATAATCATTTTTAGTTGTCAGATGTAAAATCTGAAAACTTCAAGTGTACCATGAGTTTCAATACTTTTCTTTTGACTCTTGGTCCCATCAACGGTATACTCTCAACCGTCCGATTTTGCATTTAATAGCTAAATGTGATGGTCACCTTATTATACCAAATTAACCAATTTACTTAGACCTAGCCCTTGGACTGTTTTTCAGGCCGGTTTGATTTTTCGAACAATGGTTGAGAGAGAGAGGTGATGTAGTAGTTGCTTGTGTCTGTGTACATGAATGGGAGAGAGAGGTTATAGTAGTAGCTTGTATGTGCACGAGAGAACGAGAGAGAGATGTGTAGTAGTAGTTTGTGTGAGGGGGGTGGGGGGTTGATATAGTCCCCTGTGTTTATAGGCATGCATGGGTGTGACAGAGAGATGATGGTAGTAGCTTGAGAGAGCACCAAAGAGAATTTTTTATCTCTAGCAGTTAGTGCAACATTTCCTTGGTCACAATTCTAGGGAATTTTTATTTTTATTTTTATTTTTATTTTTTTTAAGGTGAATCAGTGGCGATATCGGGCCCCTACCCATTTTATTTAAAGAGAGAACAATATGTTACATGAACAATTATTATACAATCCTTGGGAAGGGAATAAAATGAAAGCCGTTACAACGTCTGGGGGCGAGCAATCCACGTTGTTGCTTCATTCATTGAAACCACAGCCTTGACCAAAACATCAACAACGAAGTTGGCCTATTTATAGATCTGTGGGATCTTCCAATGAGTTCCAGCAAAAGATTCAAGCTTACAAGTATAATTATCCACCATTATACGTAATCTCCAAAGAGGTCTCCAGCGATGACTTGGGATCAACAAGAAGCTTGGAGTCACTTTCAATAACAATAGACAGAGTTCCCTTCCTAGTGAGATCTCCTTCTCCAAAGCGTAGAATTCTAGGGGATTTCATTAAAAACACCCCATATTAAATCACTAGGAAGGCATAAAAAGTTTATTCCACTAAATTTTAAAATAAAGAATGAAGAACACAAATGAATGGTTTTGCCTCGAGTTATCAGCTGAAACCTTAATGTTAACATCGAAAACTAAAGAAAGAAAAGATTCGAAATCTCCAAATGCTTTCAGCATATACTCAAAGTCTACTATATATCTTGTTTATCTACTATTTTATTCTCTTCCAATAAAAATACTTGAGTTTTTAGCAAGTGTATAAATCTTGGCTTGTTATAGGACAAAACCCATGCAAAGGTCTCACCACTAAATTTATCCAAGCCCCTAAATTTAGAGGACCTCTCTTGTTAGAGATGGAGAATAATAGGATTGTTGGGCCCGGTTTTGTATTTGCTGGCCTGGTTTTCTTCCTTGTGTGTGGTTTCACTCAAGCTAAAGGTATGGTTCCTTACTTAGCAAAACATAGGGGTGGCCATGGACCCATACCGGACGACTGGACTGGGCCTGACCCGGTCTAGGTATGGGTCCAAAAATTGGATCTAGTGGGTCAGGTCCGGGTCCAAATATTGGACCTGAACACTATTCGGGGCCAAGTTTGGGTCCATGTGATCCGACCCGAATAGGGTTATTATTTAAATAATATTTAATATATAATATTTTAATAATATTTACATGAATATAACCACTTACCCAAAAAAAAAAATGAATATAACCATATATTTTTAATTAGATTTTATTTTTTTTTTTTCTTTGTTTTTGAGTTTGGTCCAATGGGATCTAGGTCCCATAAATTTTTTTCGGATCTGGGTTGTTGCTATCCCAAGCAAAACAAAAGATAAGGTTTCTCGTTCTTTTTGGCTAAACTGAAAGAAAGAGAAAGAAAGAAGAAGAAAATATCACTATTTCAGAAACCGGAATTACGTCTCGACTTGGTAGAGATCTAATGCTGAGCCCCCTTAGTCCGATTCAGGTGAACTCAGGTTAGGTTGGATATATTTTAAAAAATAAATCACTAAAAAATTGAGATTCAGGAAATTCGAGGTTTTTGGGCCTCGAGCTTCCAGCCTCGCAATCCGGTCGGATAAGTGATTTTTAAAACATTGGAAAATGTTTTCATTCTGATCTCTCTCTCTTGCTGCAGATCCCACGGCGAACGCCAACTTAAGCCCCTTTCAGCAGTGGAGAAGTGCATATGATTGCCTCCAAAATGTGACAACTCTCTCTCTCTCTCTCTCTCACTATGAGGGAATTATTTTGTCAAGAAAAGGCACCTAGAAAGCATTGATAAGAAAATCAAAAGATTTAACCAAGTGGGCTACTGGCCCTTTCACTCATTTCTACTCCTACTCCTTTTTCCATTATTATTATTATTATTATTATTTTATTATAATTATTATTACTACTAAACTGAACCTGAGGGTCTCTTCACTAATTTTTTACTTCTCTCCTACTCGTGGTTATTGTTGTTATTGCGAAAAATATTTTTTAGTATTAAAAAAGTCCCTTATTTTTTTCATTTTACGCCAAAGCCCTTCTTTTCGTGAAATTTTTTTCCCCCAAAACTCCCTATTTGGCACTTAAAATGCCAAACTATTTCTGTAAACTAAAAAACGGGTCCATTTTTAAGGGCATGACCATTACTGGAGTGAAAGATGGATTTGATACTTAAACTCTTAAAGTACCGCACCCATTTTTCCCTAAAAATATTAAGTATTATAAATATATTAAGTATTATATGTATTCGGCACTTTAAATGATGAACCCAACTATTTTATTAGTGGGTCAGCGCTTTAAGTGCCCAAAACTTAAAAAGTTCTATGTGGGTTCGAGCTGGTTAATTTTTGAAGCCAAGTTTCCTATTTTAGGGATAGGAAACTAGTTATAATTGAATAATTATCATTTCTTTTTCTTAAAAGAGTTTCCTTGTAGGGTGTGGAATAATGTAGATGGGATGTGGATGTTTTAACTATTGGGTTTTTTTTTAAAACAAAATAAAAAGTTGTGTAGAGAGAAAAAAAATGCATGTTGATTTATAGATAAGAAAGAAAATGCTAAATTTTAAGACAATGGGAATGAAAACTACAACATGATGATTGTGGTAAGGGGTTAGGGTCGTGGTGGGCTACCCCTTTTCCTTTTTACAATTGTTTTTGTGAAATATGGAATAGGTCAGGCGCTTTTAGTGCTGAGCCCATTTTTTACTTGAAAAGCAAAAATTCAATTCAATAAATTGGGAGTATTTTTAGGAAAAGAATTTGACAAAAAGGAATTGGGCCATACATGTATAAAAATATGGGATTGTTCTTTAATTAAAAAATTTAAGGTTTTAATGTTCATTTCTCCCATTATTATCATCGAATGATGACGACGACGTACTGCTAATGTTTAAAGAACCTTCCTACCAAAACGTAGGAGAGGACTCCTGCGTTTCTGATTTATAATGGTCTGTTTGTTATAAAGGGAAATATTCCATTTTGCCCCCCCAGAAAAGGGCAAAAGAGATAAAAAATAGAGAAAATGAAAAAACACAGGAAAAAGAGATTATAATGGAAAAAAGAAGGAAACGTGGTAGTTTTGAGAAATATATTTACTTAATTTTCAGAAAGGGCATTTTTCCTTTTATAAAAGTTGTTTCATCATTTCCATTTGTGCGGGCAATTATTTTCATTCTCAAAATTATTTCATTTGTTGAAATACGATAAAATGTTAAATATTTGAAAAGTAACGTGGATTTTGATCTTTTTATATTTTATATGATATAACAAGTAACACTTTTTTTTTTAATATGTTAATAGTGAGAATGGAGGCAAGACATTATGTTGAGGCATCTACCCCACTAACACTAATAGCCGTGCCCATTTTTTTAAAGGTTATTTCTTATTATTATAGGATTGTATAATAAACAGATCATTTATCTTTTGTATATGGAGGTCACAATTATTCTTACTCATTAGATGTCAAATTGATTGGCTTGGGATGAGTTATGAAGTCCTAGATCTATGTTTTTAGAACTTTATGTCTATTTAATGATATTCTTATAACCCTTTTGAAAAGACAATAGTGATTATGACCTCCATATAAAAATAAATGGTCTCTTCATAGACAATCCTTATTAGAATTATCATCGTTTAATATATAAATTGTCGATAATAGAGGGTGGGACGCTATGTTGAGGCATCTACTTCCCTAACCACCGATGCAACAACCGCACACCCAATAAAAACTAATGTTTATTCCCAAACTCCACTAATGTTTATTCCCAAACTAAAGTTTATTTTTTTTGGCAGACTTCCAATTTATGCCCAGGTATATACGAATTGACTGAAGGAGGCTGGGTTAATGTGAGCAGGAATCAAACGGATGATTACTGCAAAAATGGATGCTTTGATCATACCAAATGGGTGATCACCTGTGTTTATTATTGCAAGCGTGACTATGTGTTTAGAAATGGGGCCACAATCAAGGATATCAACTACACAGTTGCAAATGGATGCCTACATGGTAAGTAGGGCTGTGATGGGCCGCATGGCCCAGCCTGTCTGGCCCCAAAAAAATAAGGGCCCGAGCCACAAAATGGGGCACTTGGGCCCAAACCCCTCATGGTGGAAAATACAGATACAATACTGGGTGATGGCCCACAAATCTTTTTTTTGCCCTGCTATAGAATTTGAAGCTCCAAAATGTGCAAATATGATATATCTTGAAATGGACATTCCTTTGCAGGATAAACCAGTTTTACATATTTTATTTTAGACCAATTGTTGAAGTCAAGGTGATTGATCTGTAGGTTTACTAGCACCAAAACTTCATTTGTTTATGACATATGAAGTGAAGTTTTATAAAGCAGCAGCCCAATAAAATACATCCCCAATCTTGTATCCCTGGCTCCAGCCACCTTTATATGATCTCTTTCATGTTGGGTCAATACCAAATTCGTCCACCATGAAAACGGGTTTCAGAAAAATCAAAGAAAGAATCTATTGTTCCTGCGTAGGAATTCATCTAAGATTTCTAAACCTACTCTTCTCAAAATTGCATGCATGTACCGTGCTCACTCTAATGTTCCCTATGACATGCAGTGAATGACATTTTTTTTTCCCATCTGCAGGTTTCAATGGAACAACATATATAAGCAGCTCAGGAAAGATCCTTTGGAGCAAATCCATGGCATTCATCACCATTGCAGCAACTTGGATTCTCTATAAAAGCATGTAGTGTACCCCAACTCACCCCATTTTCCACTCCCCAAATAAAAAGAAAATCAAACCAGTACATATGAAAAAATATTTACGTGAGAGAGAGACTTGGGAAAAATATGTACATTTTTTCCTGTTTTCCTTTTCCTTGTCCAGACTATTATGTCATCATAAATAGGGGTTATGTTTATGATGGGATGGCTCAAATTTAATGTCCTCTACTCTGATCATATTAGTTAGTCTGCACATGGAGGAGAGCTAAGGCTATACTTACCCAAACAGAGAAGAAATAGGTTTCCAAACTATTTGTGGTATTTACTATGAAGGAAGCTAGGCAAAGCACACATTACACATGTTGCATGGCTAGTGATGTAAGAAATACTTTTTATAGGGTGCACTTTATTTGTAGAAGTAAGGTTTCAATAGTCTATAGTGTATGTTTATTTGGATGTTATAGATTTAACACTATCTTAAAATATGTATTAATGTTTTTATTGTCTTAAATGACCTATCAAATCTACATCATCTAACTAAAATAAATAATGCAGACCATTACAATTTTACTTCTACAAGTAAGATTGCAACCGTGTATATAAACCATACCCTACAATATTCAAATTTTGGAAAGTTTGATGCCATTGGACCCTCGAACGTCCAAACTAATCAATCTTGAGTAGGGGTTCCAGAGTCTTATCTAATATGAGATTATCTATAAAGATACCATTTATCTTTGTTACAAGGAGGACATAAATATTTCTACTCATTGGATGTCAAATTGGATGGTTTGGGGTGACTCATAAAGTCCATGAATTTTTTTTGAGAACTGTGTTAATTTTAATTTAGTGACACTTCTACAACCACTTGTTTTTTAAATTTAAAGTACAAGAATGATTATAAGCTCACTTTACAAGAAGTAAATGGTATCTTTGTAGACAATCTCAAGTAATATTTGCTACCAAAACTACTAATTGATGTCACACTCATAATACCAAGTTTTTCATAAGGCAAAAAAAAGGGTTGCCCCTCAAAAATAACGTTACACAATAATTTTTTTTTAACATGAAATGTTTTTTATTATAAAGTACAAAAAGGTTCACAAACATCCAGATAACAGCCAAGATAAAATAGATCAAATGAACAGCTAAGATTGTATTTCATCTTTGAATTGTAATTTTTTATTACAAGTTGTATTAAAACAAGATTTTAGACATTAACACATCTCGATTAGGCACATCGAAACATATATAGAACTACAGGGCGAAGTTTATATTAAGTGACCATGTTAAATTATTATAACGAAGTACACCTTCAAATTCTGTTGAAAGAAACAAATTGTATTAAAACAAGATTTTAGACATTAACACATCTCGATCAGGCACATCGAAACATATATAAAACGACAGGGCGAAGTTTATATAAAGTGACCATGTTAAATTATTATAACGAAGTACACCTTCAAATTCTGTTGAAAGACGTGATACTGGTGCCCAAACCTTCCAATGACATGAACTTTCAAACCCTGATTTTAAATTTAAAATTCCAAAAAATGATGCCAATCAAACAAATCTATAACCACTTAATTGTTTTTAGGACTTAAAATCTTTTATCCATCGTACCTGGTTAGGATGATCAAGTGGAGAATTTTCAGCATGGAAAGAACCTTTTTCAATGGGTTTTTGCAGTAAACCAAACATCTATTGTATGGAGTTCACGCCATAAACTTTTTTCATAATAATATTGCATAAAAGGTTAATTAACCAAGATAGCATTGAAACAATCAAATAACAACTAAACAAATAACTCCACCTATAATTTAAAGTTTAAAGCTAATATGAATGATGAGGCAGCTCAAGATCATCCCAACCATAGCAATCTCAATCATTGTCGCACCGAGTATCGAACAGGTTGAAGAACAACTCTAACGGTCCATACACATTTAAAACTGAAAAAGTATACAATAAAATCATTTACCTTTTGTATAAGGTGGTCAGAATTAATCTCTCGAACTTTATAATACATCCAATCTATAAATGTGACCTCCTTGTAGAATAGATAAATGGTCTCATTGTATACAATCCTTTGAAATTAGATAACCCAAGCTCTCTCTAATAGGGAAATAGCCACATACACAAGCAATTCAAAGAATCAGTTTTATTAAATGTGGGCATGAGTTCAAGAACTTCCACCCTCAACAATACAAAAGAATATTATTTATTAAAATGTTGTCTTAAGTTGAACTTCTCACATAACCAATTACCTAACTTCTGAGATAGATGAATGAAATTAATGAATGTACAAATTCAAAGAAAGGCCACATCTCTCCTCCCCCCCCCCCCCCCCACGTTGTGGAACAAAAACAGTAGATCATCCACCTCTGGAAAATTCTCTCTGGTCAATAATCACCGTCTATTTTCAAGAAACAGAATCATCCACTATCAGTAACCGAGTAAGGTTTTCGTCTGAGAATCCCAAAACACTTTGGAATGCTTCACCATCTCCGCACGTTCTAAATGTAGCCGCTCCTTCCAATATTCCTTGCACCTGATGAATATGGAGTTTTATCAGCAAAACTAGATTTGAGGCACCATAAATAGAGTAGTCATAAGGGAAAACATAGTGTGGATCCATAGTAACAGCAATGACCATCTGATTTATCACCATCCACTTAATGGGTTGGGCGTGATGAAGGGGGATAGGGACACAATCCCAATTGATGACATGTTTGCTGGGACCCACTCCTCTTCATCACCATCCAAGCCAATGATGGGATGGTGATAACCTCATGGTCATATTTTTAGGATAACAATATGGACCATATTCCATTGACCCTAACCGCAATGCTTGATCTGTATTCCATAAAACGCTAGGATATGGGGAAAGATAAAATGAGAGATTGAAGAAACCTCGTTTTTATAAGCAGGTCCAGCTCTGACATGTGCACAGAATCCTCATATACCCCAGACTGCACACCAGAAATAGTCGGCAAAATATTAAACCAGCACTCTAGTTTCAGATAAAGAAAGCCTAACACTAACACGCAATAGAGAGAGAGAGAGAGAGAGAGAGAGAGAGAGAGAGAGAGAGAGTCATACGACAACTACTAGTCGTACAACTAATAAGTAACGGTAAACGTAGGTACGGGTAACGTACTACTAGTAACTAAATAAATAAAGTAAAAGTAAATTAAGTTAAT
>NW_006498122.1:1912071-1933740 GCF_000471905.2 Amborella trichopoda
GGCAGAAATATGTGCTGAAGGCCTAGCCTTATGCACTGATATGAAATTGAAAAGACAAATAGATAAACAAAAGCTCACCAAGAAAAAAGAACTAGGAGATTTCTGTAAGCAATTTGGCTATTACTTAGATAGAAAAAATATGCCTGATTATATACAAAAGAAAAAGAAAGAGGTTTGGTAAAAAATTTAATAGAGAGAAAATTAGGAAATAGGGCTGGTAAGTGGAGAGTTGCGAAGAGAGTACTATCTATGTCAAACCTGAGAGCCACAAGGGAGACGAGACACTTCTGCAGCCTAAAATCTCCACCCCAATCTCCGCAATTCAGTCATAAACAGAGCGCAAGGAAAAGATTTTGCCTTTTTCTAGCTCTGGCGCACCATTGCAAAGAAGGTGACTCCAGGAAATCTCACATTAGTACATGATTGTTTTTTTGTATCTTTTTCATACCCTCCTTATCTCAATGTTTTCGAGGATTTTCTGTCTGTCATGTTTTCTTTCTCCTTTGTGAAATTTTGGAGAAGAAGAAAGTAGCACGTATAAGGTCTTGTGTGTAATAGGACAAGTTAATCTAAGTCGCTAACAAACTGTTTGAAGCAATGTTTGAAAATTCGGCTGCCCAACCTCCTAGGCGGCCCGGAGGCCAAAACGCCTAGGCGGCGCCCCGAGGCAAGGAGGCTGAGGGTGGAAACTGCCCTTCGCTGGGGCTATTCTGGGATTTTCTCCTAAAAAGGGGGGAAAAGGATTTGGGGGGACATTCTAGTCCCCCATAACCCCTCTTGTGCATCCTTGAGAGAGAGGAACTCTAAAAAAAAAATTGGGATTTGAGATTTCTTGCACGATTGAGATAATGTTTGCAATGGTCGCATAAGAGGACTTTGGGTGACCAATTCAGTCGATATCGGTTTTATTTTGAAAAGGCTAGTACAATACAATATTTGAATTAAGGTTTGGTATTTTTTAATACAGTATATTATGTTTTGAATCATTTGATATTCTTTTGCTTTATTTCTTTTATGAAATTTTTACATGTGTGTAGACGAAAGCTTGAAATGTTTTGTGGGTATTTCCTGGTTTGGACCTATATCGAATTCACTTTGAAAAGCATTGTCCAATACAAAATTTGAATTAGGTTTAATAGATTTTTCCTTGTATAATGTGTTATAATTTGATGACATAGAATTGTCATTTTAAGAAATTGTCATTTTAAGATATTTGGGGTGGTGATAGTGATGTCATAGAATTGCCTTTTACTTTTGATGGTTGTGTTAACAATTTATGTAAATGTAATATGCTAATATGACATTTGAGTTTTGTTGCAATTTGATGTCTGTATCAATATAACTATAACTATAACTATTTATATTTATATATATATATATATATATTATCTGGATATACCAAGAGAGATGTAGGGTCTAATGAGGCTACTACAAAATATTTACTCATGGGTGGGGCAAGCTCTTCTAATCTGGTTAATGGTTTCTCTTGGCTATACGGCTGATCCGGGGGAGACCTGCTCGACTATATTTGGGCTTGAGACTCATGCAAAAGGCATTTTCCGCTCATGGAAAGTCCTGGAAAAGCACGTTTGCTGCAGGGAGAATATGACGCAAACAAACGTGTGGTGCTACTAGCATATGGGGAAGTCTTGTTGACATGGTTGAGATTGTAATGCTGACTACGATGGTGGTGATTCGTATGATGGGGGATCCACCACAGGTGTTGTATTCAAGCCTGAGGCAGCTGCTGCCGCCCGATGTAGCAAGAACCGACCTACTGGCGCTCTCTCCTCCATGAAGGCTGGATATATATACATCTATACATATATATATATATATATATATATATATATATATTATTTATTTTTTTTTTTTTTTATTTATTTATTTATTTATTTTCAGGTGCTTTGGGGCTCTAAACCTGCCCTAGAAACTCCCGAGGGGCCTAAACCCCTGCCCTAGGAACTCCTTTTAGGGAGGAGGTGGGGAAATAAAAAAGGGAGGGGGAGGGGGCTATACTTCTCCGTGAGTACCAACCCGACTTTTTAAACATTGGTTTAAAATTCTACCCTAGCACCCACTGACCATGCAGCTGACATGGTATTCCATTTTCACCTACAACATAAGGGCTTCCAATTACCCCATATCTGGATCATGTATAAATACGAGGAGAAATCAGAAGGCTATTCAGTAACCGTTATGTTGAAGTCATTGCCTTTTCCTATGAAAGAAATCAAAGTGAAGGTAACATGCATGAAAGATATCAATGCCTAGATCAATGAAGCAATGACGCAATGTTAAACCATGTTGGTTTACCTTTGCAAGTTTCAACTTGCCATAGACTTCACTGTAGGAATGAAAAAGCCCAGGATCATCAGATTTCCGGGGTTTCATTAGGCTCATCACAACTGCTTTCTTTGTCATGTAATAAATAATGTCATTTATGAGGTGGGTTACCACATTTCCTATAGAGTTCCTCAGGACTACATGACTTTGTAAGTTTTAGGGTCTGATGGTTTAATATTATTCACTGAGCTCAAAACATCTGGCAAAGGGTGAACATGTATTCAGATGCATGGCACTGACCTATGAAATCTTGAAAGTAGATCCTGAGACCTAAAGCATATATAAATTCAAACAATTACAGCACACCAAGTCAAATCTTATTAAAAAAATTCAAAACAATATAGAAAAATGAGAGAGCAAAAAACAACAATGATCAAACACAAATGGAAAGAAAAACACAGTTGCTTCATTTCAATTTTATAATTGACATAAAACAACTCATGTAGGTGCAATCCATTTATAACCAAAAACGTAAACGCGTGGGGGACACACACGCACAGGCACATGCATAAGCACACATACACGCATGCACACACACGCATACACATAAAACCATAATTATCTCAACTTGAATTGCATAGAAGCTAAAGAATGTGCACACACATACACATATATATCATTAAAACCATAATTATCTCAATTTGAATGGCATAAAAGCTAAAAAGTGTGTACCAGGGCAAGAATCGGAGCTACAGAGCTGTGAAGAACCACCATTCGCAGTCTCCTCTAATCTCTCATCTTGAGAAGCTTGCATTGAATGACATCTTCGACAACTCTTTAAAACTTTCTTCAATCTCTTGTACTCCACATGTGAGAACTTATCCAGGAATCTCTCCTGGTCTCCATGACGATATTCAGTGAATGTTTCCCCAAATTTCATTTCAGAAAGAAGTGATTAGAGACCCCTAATCAAAATTCAAATGTTCAAAAAATAAGGATACGAAATTTTAAATGTTCAAAAATTTGAAAAGGATGGACCAAATGAGAAATGTAATCCAACCCCAAAAATAACAAGAATTATTTGAAATTCATTTTCAAACTAGTGATCAAAGGACCTAAGGAACAGTCAATTTCGAAAATAATAATAATAAAATAAAATAAAAAAGAGCAGACCAAAACCCTAAAAGATATGTAGAAGGCAAATTGGTGGTTTTGTCAGTGAACCAGCCGGTTCCCCCCGATATATGTTGGGAACCGGACTGGCCGTACCGATACCCAATCCAGATTGGACAATTCCGATCCGGATCGGCGATTTTTAAAACTTTGCTTCATACTAAACAATATGCTAAAAGCATCAACATATACAAAACTTCATGCATCAACATATACAAAACTTCATAGGAACCTATATCTTTTGATCTAATTTAGGAAAGCCCATCAAAATGCACATGATCATGAGTTAGAATAGTTTTTTTTTTTTGGGTAAGTGAGTTAGAATAGTTGAAACAGGTAAAATGTTAAACAGTTGATAAGTTATGTGTATTTTGATAACTTTCCAATGTTTCCCCAAATTCCATTTCAGAAGCAAGTATATGTTGACCTCTGACCAAAGGTTTAAGAATATGGGGATAGGAATTATAACTACACAGTGATCCCCAAAGCTCTCCCTAGGACATCTATTAATTACTTGGGTTAATTCCAGCATCCCCAAGTCTCTTCTCTCTAAATCCACACTCATAATTTGCCCAGCTCACTTTCTAGTGATCCAAAAACTCTCTCGCAGTCTCACTAAACAGAATTGTTTTAGGTTATATAAACATAATCCCCAAATTTTCTCTTATTAACCCACAGTTTTGTTCGACATTGTCCCAGGCCATTTTGCAAACACTCATTGCAACTCCGTCATATGTTTGAAGTCAACCATATGAGCCAACAAACAACTTGATAGATTTGGTAGAGAAACTTCAGTCGCTGTTCCAATGCAACAATAGATTTTAAGAGAAGTATACCAATGGCATCGCCTTGCATGAGGAAATGGTGCATAAACATCGAGGATCTGTTTTTGCAAGAGTCATGCATCACATCTATAATGGGCAGTCAGGCATAAGTACCTTGACTTGGACACGAAGACCATACATCTGTAGTGAGGGTCCTGCGACTAGGAATTCCCTCTAATTCCTCGTACAAATTTCCTCATCTCCTTTCTCATAAAATTCCACTATGTCAGATTTTATGGTATGATTGGAAAGCATCTTAATAATTGTTGATTTCTTAGAAAATATCTACAGCCAGTGTGTTCTTCTACTATTTTAAAAGGGTACTCGTGTAAAACGACCATATTTGCAAGATCATTTTGACATCGCTCTTGATCAAATTTAAATTTCACCAAACTTCCTTCCCCTTTCATCAAAGATGCTAGTAATAACTGCTGTCACGAAATTACAAGCACTCACTTCGGACATATTTCTAAATGTGCCTTTGAATGACTATTACCATGTGTACTAGATCCAATTAGCTATTTGTGACAGTGCTACATGTTACTTTTAAACTTCATGCTCTGCTCTAACGTTTCAAATTCATCTGATACAAATGAAAACGATTTTGATTTAGCGGTCCATCATCTCTAATGTGCCATATTTGCTCATCACTCTCTCTTTCCCCATCTAGTGATGGATATTTTCGCACCTAAAAAAAAATAAGAGAGAAACATTTGAACAAAAAATAAAGGATTGTTCTCATGCCAGGTATTTCACATTCTAAAATCAGCATTATCATCTTTAACAAGAAAACTAAGTAGCAATAATTATAGCAACTTCATTATGTGATACAGATAAAATGATGGCCATATGAAGTACTAATAACGCCATAACAATATCATGTAAATAAATACTGAACTACAAACTGCGCAGGCACAACCTAGAAACAATTCATAAACAGATGTCAATATAGGATAAATTTCCACTCCATACAAATCCCATCTAATCTAGAGCAAAAAAAATGGAAATATACAAAAAAACCAAAACCTTAATTAAAAAACAAAGTATTAAAATGGATATGGAACGTATTTAACATGTCGAGCTTTAACATCGAACTAGAAACTGAAGAAAAGATTGAGGAAAGCAGGTTGCAGATCCTATAAAAAGAGGACAAATTGAGACAAGAAAACATTATCCCTAAATCAAACAAGAGCCTGAACCCAAATCCCAATTCTGTAACCCATAGAGATGTAAAAATCTAACCCTGAATAATAAGAAAATAAAATAAAATTTGCAACGACCAAGTTACGTAAATGTGAATCCCAAGAAAGAAAACACATAGCTCCATCATATACTGCTTCAAGCAAACCATGATCAAATACTGAAAAGTGATAGTAATAGAGAGACAAAGAGATTGAAATAGGTTACTTATGATTTCCCTCTATAAGGGGAGAAGGTCACATAATCAGATTAGTGAAGTCATCCAGGCAGACACCAGAGGCTTTGAGTTAGGGTTAGGGTTTTCAGCTTGCAAAGCCACTGGGGATGACTGATGCTGAGCTTCAGAGATTTTTATTTTTACCTACCGACCCAATTAATTGGGAAGAAGCTCCGACAATGATGATCGATTTTTTTTTCTCAAATTCCTAAACTATCCAAAAATAAATAAAAAGTCTTGGTGTTTTTCGTTTTTGAGTTGAGGTTAGCATTCGTTTTTTGTTGTTTTAATTTATTTTATTTTATTTAATTTTGAATTTAGCTTGAGATAATTTTATTATCAACATTTTAGGTGCATCTCAAACTTCTGTCAGCAAATGTGGGTTCGTTTGGGTACCTAGAAATATTTTACTAGCGTAATACATTACCTGCAAATGGATTGTTACTGTCTGGGAAGTATCTAGATGCAACCTGGGAAATACACTGCTATTATTTGACGATGTTTAGAAGAAACTTGGGAAATGCATTACCACCATTTTGGCTAGGAAATCCTATGTTAATTTTATCTATAGTAATGTGGTTTTTTTTAAGGGAAAAGTTTATATAGAGCCTTGGCTCTAAACAATCAAATTATAGCCTACCTCAAAACTTTCACTAGAAGAGATTGTTTTGATGCCCAAATGTCATCAAATTGATCATCTCGACATCAAGATGTATGGACATGAGAAAAAAATGGAATTCAAGTTTTAGAACTAGTACAATCTTGTAAGCTTTAAATTTTATAACTAATGATGAAAATATAATTTAAGGCTATCATAAAACTTTCCAATATTGAAATTATATTTCTCAACACTATTTGAAGGTGGGCTCTATACAAATTAATTTGATTGTTTAGAGTCTCGGCTCTATAAAAACCGCACCCTTTTTTTAATACCTGTTTTTTTTTTCCTTTTTAGGATAAATAATCAATTAAAATTACTTTGTTTTCTAATATGGTTTTTTTAATACTTTTTTTTTCCTTTTCAGGATAAACAATCAATTAAAACTAATTTGTATTCTAATACATGAAGGTAATATCCACATGGATTAATTTTGTCCCTCTTCTCCTTATAATTATTCTATAATTTATATTATTCCGTTAATCAGGGAATGGCATCACATAATCATATAAAAGAGAATCGTGTTCTGCAAGGTCTCACATAAAAGAGATCCAAAAAGCTAAATATTCTATTCCATAGATCATCAATGTGTTCTCCATCTCCTTTTTTTCTCCACATAAGATAGGCCATTAAAACCCATTCATGGATAGTTTGGTATCTGAGGACAAAGAATCATTGGCCAGAATAAAATCTGGAGGCAACTGAATGAGGAATATGTAAAAAATCCACATAATGGAGAAGATGTACTGGCAACTTTGGCTCCATGACTACTATAACTACCACCAAAAAAGAAAGGGGATAACCCATGACTATTGTACACAGAAACTGAAATTTATTCACTAAAACACAAGTTTAATAAGACACCCAACAGTTACCTCTGCCACAACCAAGACACCCAACTGTGAACATACAGAATCATTCTAATTGAAAGCCAGACTTATCAGCGGCTGCAATTACATTGAACCACTAATTCAAACCAATGTGGCAATTATAAGAATGTCAAGAACCAACTAAAACACAGGTCCAATAAGACCAATTAAAACAACAACTAAAGCCAAAAATATGAAAGAAACAAATAGCTTCAGGAACAAATAGCTTTAGGATTATATAATTCATGGACAATCCCAAAATTAGGGAGGGAAGAAAGGCGTTCGACTCAAACCGGCTGCAAATGGTAGTTGTACGTTTGGGAGTATAACAGTACATACAATAATTCCAACCAGAAAAAGAGTTCATTGTAATAAAAATTTGAGGAAAGCATGGTCTCAGAAAACTCAAAGTCCTTTCATATTACACCGATCTTCGTGGCAAATGGAAATGAAATTACTGCAATCAATCAACACCAACCCATAGTCCGCCATTAAATGACATTGAATTTGTTCTGCACTGCCCAATCTCGTATGGATTTCGAACAAATCATGAGAATGAAATGGAATTCAATTTAACCAAATCAGTATATGACCTTGATGAAGTCCATCATGATAAGTCACTAAATAAACCTATCCAATGATGATAATCTCATTTATCGCTTTTATGTCTATTATATATTTTTGGGGATTTTTACTGTTTACGTGAACAAAAACACACAAAAACAGTCAGTGGGAAGGAAAAAAAGGATTGAGCGGGATAATTCTCCAGTTTCCCATCATTGACCACTACTCCACAAATAATCAAGCCATGGGCGAATTTTAATCCAGAGTTGGAAGTGATAGCCAAAGGAATTTATCGCCTGAACAATTAACAGCAAATTGAATCCAATGGAAAGGAAATGAAAGTTACCTGGTTTAAGAGCCTACAGGGCAATCATAATTAGGGTTTGTTTGGACCAATTATTTGTAGTGCTTGCTTTCCCTGAGATGAATGCAAAGACTGGCTGGCGTGCAAGAATTCTGAATCGATTTATTTAGATAGAAAAATCATCCATATCTCGGAGGGAGAGAGAGAGTGAATTCCTTCTTCAGATAAAATCAAGAGAGAAACAGAAGAGATAGATATGGGTTAGGGCTTAGCAGGTGATGCTCTGCTAGGTTTTGAGGCGAACTTGAGGGGAAAGTGGTTGTCGGAATAGTTCCTGATTTTTTCGCGGCGAATAAGGGGGTGGGTATTTAATGGGCAAGTGACGCGCGTCACATATTACCAGTAAAGCGCGTAATGGTTAATAAATTTGCGGAAATCTTAGAGGTAAATGTAGATAATTAACGTACCCAAAAACACTCTAAATATCCTATTTCCTTGTAATTTATTTCTTCGTAATTGATTACTCTAAATATTTTATTTCCTTCAGCTCGTGTACAAAATTTTACGATGACTTGAAAATACACATTTAACTCTAATTAAAAAATTTAAAAGTTTTGATGACTTAAAAATACATATTTAACTTTAATTAAAAAATTTAAAATTTAAAAAAGAATTTTGTTAGGCTACACCACTTAGAGGAGTATACCCTTAAAGTCTGCGATATTTTTTGATAGGTAGATACCCCTTGAATTGTAATAAAAAATTTTTTAGGTAAAAGCATTTTTTTCATTTAGAATGATAGAATGGATATTCCTATAAAAAAATATGGATATTCTATTAGTAGTTAAAAGAGGATTAATGCATCTTATGGGTGATGTCACATATCATGTTATAATGTCATTGTCTAATAATTACTTAAATATCCCTAAACAAAAAGTTAATACACTCTAGGATAAGGGTATCTATTACTACACTTTAGGATAAGGGTATCTAAGTGTCAAAAAAATGTTTAGGACTTTTAAGGGTATACACTACCACGATAGCCTAACAAAACCCAAAAAACAAGGATCGTTTTAAAATATATTATTTATCTTTTGTACATGAATGTTACAATTATTTTTATCGCTTAAATTTTAAAATAAGCAGTTGTAAGAGTGTCATTGAACAGACAAACTTTCACATAAATAATTCTCGGGCTTCTTGTCTCATCTCAAGCTATCCAATTTGACATCTAATGAGTAGGAATAATTGTGAGCTCCATATACAAAAGATAAATGGTTTCTTTATAGTTACTTCTTTAAATAAATGCAAAAAATAGATCTATAAACACTTGAAAATAAAGTTTTAGATAACTTGATAGAATATGTACTTATTTAGGACTTCAAATTTATTTTTTGGACACTCTTGTATTGGATTTGTGAGGTGCAACCTATTTCGTATAATAAACCTTATACAAACTTTTCTATAGGGAACACCCGCAAGAGCATATTGTGCATCTACTCCATCAATCAAAAAATGCATAATATGTTTTATACTTTGAGTTGAGGAAAAAAGATACTATTATACTTTAGGAGTATATTTACTCCCTCGGGAAACAACCTAGGATTATCTTTAGGATCCTAAATTTTGGAGATATAACATCTTCAACCTATATATTAATACCAATAAAAATTAAATTTCATGATTGAAACCTATACACACTTGAAAAAATAATAATGTCTCAAGATTGGATAATGTCTCAAGATTGGATAAAAGCTTTTCAATTTTTAGAGGGTTCAATCTAAGAGTTGGAAAACTCATACTTCAGATTTTTTTCTTTTGAGACTGATTTTTAGGCGGTTCCCAAAATTTCAAATTGAAAAAAACTTTCCAAGTAGGTATTCTAACGGGGGAGTAAATATAAACTATACACTTGCAGAGTAGAGTATACTTGTCCTCATACTAATATGTTTTATAAGGATGCGGTTAGCATGCGGCTAAGCCCACACATGTAGAAATGTGGGTATGGCAATAAATATATTTTTTGAATATAAATTGATATTAATTTTTAGAAAATATATAATGTTTAACATGGAGATCATGAATATGGAAAAATAATAATTGAAAAGTAGAAATAATAATTATATTAAAAAAATTTGGGCCATTAGTTACAATTATTTTTTGATGGACCACCTATTTGCATCTATCTTTTAGATGCATGATTTGTACCTCTGGACCACATATTGTAGAAATATGGTCCAACCCGCATGAAACAATTATTGGTTTTATAATTAGTGTATTTAGAAAAGTCTTTTTATAGGGTGCGACTTCTATAAGGTTGCAACCTTAAACAATCCAATTAAGGCGCACCATAAAATTTTATCATAACATGTAATTTTCTTGTAAAAAATTTGTAGTATTATCTTAAAATCTATTTTCATACCTAATTAGAAAATTTTAAATTCCAAAAATGGTTAAAACCAAGAAGATCTATAAATACATGAAAATCTTGAAATGGACGGTCTAGATAATGTGTTGCAAGATGCACTATTTCCAAGATTCAAAAACTTTTTTTTTTCATATTCATAGATCTCAATGTCGAGATGATTGATTAGAGGGCAACATTAAAACAACGTTTTCGATAGATTTTTTAGGTGCATATGTGATTCTACATTTTAAGGTTGCAACCTTATATAAACTTTTCCCCCTTTTATATGCACGTTTTACCCTCACTTCTACCGTATTTTTTATGTGTTTTATTTATTTAAATAGCCTCTAATTTGAAACTTCAAGTTCTAAACTGACTTCTTGTAAACTGACCTGGAACTTCCAAGTTCCAATCCAATCTTCACTCGCAAGACAAAACAAGCTACCGCTAGTTCACCTATCATTTTTATTTTTTCCTTTTTTTTTTTGAAATGATTGTTTCAGAATTCAAGTTCCTCTAAAACGAGAGACAATTGAGCCAATTTGAAACTTGAACTTCGAACCGATTGACTTCTGTTTTTGTGTGTGAGTTAGTTTAGTTCTAAACATGTTCACTTATGAAAAGTCAGTTAGGGACTTGAAGTTCTATAACAATATATTATTGATTAAAGAAAAAAAAAAAAAACTATCCTAATATGGAACTTGGAGTACTGACCAATGCGTATTCCGGAAAAAGACCAAAAAAGAGACCTAAACACAAAATGTGCAGTTTGTATAGGGCCTAGGCTCCAAACAATCAAATTAGAGCCTACCTTCAAATGGTGTCGAGAAATGGGGTTTCAATATTAGAAATCTATGTGATACCCTAAAAATATATTTCCATATTTATTTATAAAATTTAAAGCTGTAAAAATAGTATAGATCGACAGATCTATGAAAACTTGAAAATCTTAAAAATTGACGGTCCAAAAATGTGTTACAAAATATACTATTTCCAAAAATTGAAATCTATTTTTTTTCTCATGTCCATGCATTGTGATGTCGAGATGATCAATTTGAAGATATTTGGGCATCCAAACAACCTCTTCTAGTAAAAATTTTGCGGTAGGCTCAAATTTGATTGTTTAGAGCTTCGACTCTATATACATTTTTTCCAAATATAAAAGGTGTGTAGTTTGTATGGAGCCGAGGCTCTAAACAATCAAAGCAAAGCGCACCTTCAAATAGTGTCGAGAAATATGTTTTCAATGCTAGAAATCTTCGTCATGGTCTTAAAATGTACTTTTACATTTAATTATAAAAAATTAAAGCTTAAAAAATAGTGCAGATCGAGCATATCTATGAAAACTTAATGTCAAGATGATCAATTTGAGGATATTTGGGCATCAAAACAATCTCTTCTAGTAAAATTTTTGAGGTGGGCTCTCATTTGATTGTTTAGAGCCTCGGCTCTATATAAACTTTTTTCAAATATAAAAAATGAAGGACATGTTTAAACATTACTAATTAGAAGGGATTAGGCCCTTTAAAATTAAAAACTTAGATTTTTTTTTCATTAGCTTTCTCGAGCTTTTTAATTGAGTTAGAGATACATGATTAGGGTTAATTTTGGGTCTAAGGTTAGAATTTTTTTTGGCAAAATAATTAGTAACAGTGATTACAATTTTTTTATAAAAATTTTTATACTAAAATTTTATAAAAATTTTTATACTAAAATTTTATAAAAAAATTTAAGGATATTGTTTAGAGAAAATTTGGATACTATATCTTATAATTAGCAATATTTAAAAAATATTCCTCGTATTTTAGATTTTTCACTAATGTCCTTTTTTACATTTTTTTAGTTGAGTTGGAAATGTTGAGATGGATGAATGACAAGACAATAAGGGATAGAATTCCAAGTGATAAATTCGGAAGAACTTAGGTCTGGCCCCAATAGGTGATAAATTAAGAGAAAGTAGATTTAGATGGGATAACCATGTGCAGCGCAAACCTAGTACAACACATGTTAGGAAGTGTGACTTCGTTTTAAGTAAAAGAATAAAAAAGGTTAAGAGGTAGGCCCAAAAGGATATGGTTGGAAGTAGTGGGAAAAAAGATAGAGACTTATAACCTCACTGATGGTATGACTTTTAATAGAGCAGAATGACGGATCAGGATTCGTGTAGCCGACCTCAAATAGTTAAAAAAAAACTATAATGATGATGTCCTTTTTAACATTTTTATTTTTTTCAAAATACCTTCGTGTTGGTATTAAAAATGACACCATTTCACACTAGTTTTATTGAAAACCATTTTGGTTATAATGGAGAAACCAAATTTGGAATTGCCCTTCCATTAATATGTTGATATGTTGGCCCTTAATTATGTGCACCTTGATGGGCTCTTTCAAAGGAGGACAAAAAGGTAGCAAGGTGCAGTGAAAAAAAAAAAGGACAAAAACTGCTGAATGAACCATTCTATTGAAAAAGAAAGAAACAAAAAACTACAAAAAGGGAGTGGTGAATGTTTTTTAGTCAATCTCTAAACTATGTTATAATGAATTGCTCTTTTTAGGGTCGTTTGGAGCATTGAACTTAATATGTTGTTGCAATTGTAAATAACTAACTAATCAATCTTAATTAGTTATGGAAAAAGATGAAGAAACTATCTGTATCATTCATTTTATTTGGACAGTGTAGATTTGACATTATTTTAAAAAGTGTTATGTTTGATATTATCTTATATTATCTTAAAAAGCATGTCACATCAAAGATATGTCATATCTATACCGTCCAATTAAAATAGATAATATAGAACATGCAACCTTACTACTATAAATATTTGTTCGCATCATGCAAACCACACCCGTTAGTTACTGTCTTGCGCGACTATATATGCAAGATAAGTTGAGCATCTTCATATTTAGTAATATTTTGTAATCACTTAGAATATAAATGTATCCCAAGAACTAAAACAATAAATTTTCCTCGAAAGATAACCCTTGAACAATCACATTGTTCTTGGTTGGCAAGGTTATTGGCAAGAGCCATATGATGAAAATAAAATAAAATAACATATTTTTTTTTGGGCATTTATACTTTGAGACCATCTATTTTTGGTACAAGAATGTTACAATCATCTTTAGCTATTAGATTTGAAATTTGAATACTAAGAACAATACACAGAGTTTGAGAAAAAATTTATTAAGCACTATGCATAATCAATGGCAATATCCTTAGCCATTTGATTTTACATTTTATGGTTAGGACTAAATGTGGCCTCCTTCTGTCAAACGTAAATGGTCATATCTGATATTTTATCTTTTATCTTTCTAAATACCACATAGAAGTAAAGAAGAAAAGAGACAAATATTTTCTAAAAATGTCTATTGGAAATGTATACTAGAAGACCATTTACCTTTAGTAAAAAGATGCCACAATCACTTACATCACTACATGTGAAATTTAACATCTTGGGCATGTCACAAACCTTGAAAAAATTTCTTTTAAACTTTGAGCCTAGTACGTAGAACAAATATATCTACCCACTTCCACATCCAATGGTCAATATTAATTGTGACCTTTATGTACTAAATATAAATTGCATTAATATATGTTCTTCCTTGTCTTTTCACCTATATTGAAAGTGAGAGAGCCCACAACCACATGCACAATTGATTTCTCCATTTTCATAAATTTACACAGATACCCATAAGATAAACTATAAAAAGAACGGAAAGTATATAATGAGACCATCTACTTTTGGTACAAAGTAGTCACAATTATTTTTAACCATTGGATGTGAAATTAGGTGGTTGCATTTGTTTCATTGACCAAGCTCAAAGTTTAAAATGAATTTTCTCGAACTTTGTAACACACCCACGCTATCAAATTTCACATCGGATGGTTGTAAGTAATTATGACCTCCTTATACCAAAAAGGCAAATGGTGTACAATTCTTAAAAAGAAAGCTAAATTCATTAAATAAACCATATTGTGAGACAGAACCCAACCACACTCCACAATATTATTTCTCCATTTTTATGAATTTACACAAAGATACCCATCAAATAATTATATGGACAAAGAGATAAAATCATGAAATAAACTGTGATATGAGAGAGAGAGAGACCACAACCACACACCATAATATCATTTCACTATTTTCATACATTTACATAGACACCAATCAAATAAACTATACAAAGTAAAACCCTATCAAACGCATGAAATCATATGGACCAATTCTCTCACAATTCATCATGGTCTAGCAAATCTTCATCATCCTTCCTTTTCTTACAACCCCACCTCCATGAGCAACTGGAGCTGAACATGTCAAGCCTTTTAGACTGTGTGGACATGATAGTAGCAGTAGAAGGAGCCTTAGAGAGAACAACAGCATAACCATCATCCATATACTCAGTCCCCTCAGGAAAGAGTTGCCATATTAGGGCTCCACCTCCTCCACCCCCTCTTTTGGAGGACTCAAGCACCGGCTTGTAAACCGTCGCGACGAGATTGTCTCTAAAGCTGGTATTGAAGCCGGAGTCTCGAGATGAGACCCCAAACTCAGCGAAGAGTACGGGCATGCCAAGGGCGTTCTCGGCATCCTCTATGTGAGCATTTGTCCACGATTTCACGAAGGTTATGTGGTCGTCGGTGATCGATTGTGAGACCCTGTCATTATGATTTTTATTTCTATTTTGTATTCATGACATTAGGATCTTCGTTGATGAACATGCAAACTTGCATTTCATGCACACACATACAGAGAGAGAAACTCACCAAGTATCTGCATATATGTGGACAGACGCGAAATCGATGCCAAGAGCCCGATGATTCCTTATGAAATCAGTGCCAACTTGTTGGGAGAAGGTGTTGGGATTGAATTGCAGCCTACCCGGAGATGAAGGCCCATAAAATCCTTCGGAACCTATCTCTAACATGTGCAGCGGGTCGATGGACTTCACATACATTGCCATCTCTTGTATCCACACCTGTATAACATATACCATATAATATTGTAATGAATGAATCGGTTTTTTAGTTATCAAGACTAGACTGGACCACCTGGTCCAACCGCTTGGACTGTAGATCGGTACCTTGGCTGGTGCGGTCTAAAGCGAAAATTTGACTCAATAAAAATAAGTATTCATCCGGTTTTTATTGGTCAAACTATCTGATTTTGGTTCTCTATTAAAAAAAGTTGAGAAACTATTTTCTAATACATTTTATTTCAAAAACAATTACTCTACTTTTCTTTTATTGAAATTTGGTGCAATGCGAATCAAACCAATTTGGTTAGACCAGACCTGGTCTGATCCTAATAACTATGGTCTGGGTTTGTTTATCCTGGACCTAACCTGACCTGATTTTCGCCTCTACCCTCATTGACCCGCGCAAAATAATGAACCCCATCTCATTCTCCCAATTTATGTGTTACTCCACAAAAACTTGATTGCAAAGTTCAATAGATTGAAATTTCAATTTGAACTCTCAAATTAAAAGTTCAGAACACAACAAACCTGTAATTTGTCTCCAGAAGGGTCTGATAAACACCTAGGCTCGTTCATCAACTCCCAAGCAAAAATGGTGGGATCATCCTTGTATGTAACATTTGTGATTGTATTCACTCTTGTGAGAACTTTCTACATTGAGCAACAAAGATGATGAGGTAAAATATAATGAGATGAAAATTCTGGAACTGACCAAAAGTTGAAAACATAAAAGAGAATGTGCAAAAAAAAAATAGGGAGAGCCTGAGGCAATAAACGTCCATTCGTCCATTGAATCTGGCGCGATCTATTGGTCACGATTGTAATTTGTATTTGAATTTAATCTTTTCTGCAAATTCAAATCACTTGAAATTTGGAGCATTTATTCTTGAAAAATAGGTATATCAAAAAAATAATTTACGAAAACTAAATAGATCAAAATACCCCTAAAAGTTTTAGGGGTATTTTGGTTAATTTTTTATTTACGAATTATTTTTCTAATATTTTTATTAGGTGCGTCTTGACGAGAAGAGTGGATGTTCCAAATTTCATATGATTTGAATTTCTAAAAAAAAAAAACTTAAAATTCCAATACAAAATGTTGTTGTGACTGTCTGGTCGGCTCAGAGTCAATTTGGATTGATATCTTCCTTTTTTAACGAGAAAATTTATTTTTAAAAAAAAAATTAAAACATAGCCTTAAACCTATAAATAAAAAAAGTTCGGCAAAATCTTTCCCTGATCAAAGTCAAATTTCATATTCCTCAATCCAATCAGACCTTGAATGTTCGGTCTGGTTTGAAATTTATTAGAGAGGGGTAGGACTAACAATCCTTTAGAGAGAGAGAGAGAAAGGAGATAGGGACATTTATTAGAGAGATGGTGGGATTCACAATCTTTTCGTGGAGAGGGAGATTAATTACCCCAAGAAAAAAAAAAAGAGAGAGAGAGATTTATTAGAGGGAGTACAAGATTCACAATCCTTTGGGGTTTAAGGTGGCAATGGGCTAGGTCCCAGACCCAGATTCGGGAAAATATATTATGGGACCTGAACCCAAAAATATAATTTGGGACAAGGACCCAACCGGTCAGGTCCAAGTTTTAAACCCATATCTGGACCGGGAGGAGAGAGAGATGGTGAGACACAATCCATTAGATGGAGAGAGATGATGAAACACATTCCATTAATGGCGGAGAGTGTCTTAGCAAATAGGCGGGGGAATACTGGTAAAAGAAGAACAGGTAAGAGCGTACCTGAACATGGGCTTTGAAATAATTTCTGAGTGTTGGATCGGAGAAGAAATCATCATCAGAAGTGATATTAAGGCCACCGGCTTTTCCCCATTTCACATACTGAGCTTTCCCACCATATGCATCCCAATTGTTCGAGAGGGATAAAATGAGCCGAATTTTGTGTTTCTTTGCTTCACTCAAAACAAAATCTAGACCCTGAAAACCAAAATCCAAAGGGCTTAGAAATATTCGCTAAAATGCATAAGGAATTCAATTTGCATGAGAAATTGAACATCTATAAATAGCTTTCAATATTTATGAATACGATGAGACTTGCTAGCTAACATATAGGATTGTATTTTCATATGAGATTGTATATCGTAAGACTGTATACATTTTGTAAAAGAAGGTTATGATTATTTCTAACGTGAAATCGGACAACTAGGGATGAGTTACAAAATTTGGAAAACAAAAATGCTTAGGCTTTGAGTAAATTATTGATGCACTTCGAAAAGCCCGATATCATATCCGACAATAAAAAATAGATGTGACCTTTTTGTACGAATAATATGCATACTTTTTCCAAGTGTTTTAAAATCCGAATTGATCCAAAATATATTAATAATAAAATAAAATAAAAATAAAAATAGGAATTTATAAGGGACTTAAAAAAACATTAAATAAACTTAAAAAAAACGAATAAGGTATATAAGGGTTTGGATTTAGAAGGAACCCAACACAACTCAATAAGCTTAGAATATATATATAATATATTCAGGGGGGTTGGGTCACAATCCATATCATATCATCCTGGAACCAATTCAATCCCAACTGATTTCCATCCTCATCGATGATTCGGATCACTAATCTTCAGATTTAAAAAAATTAATTTTTCCCAATTATAAACCTTTGAACTATATCTCAGAAAAGATAGCAGCCGAAGTCCTAAAGTTACTAAACACAATAAAAGTTAAATTGGAGATTGATGTGGTCCAAAAATATTGAATAGTCCTCTATTGTCAAATGTAAGTTAAGGCATGTTTGGATCTCGAGTTTTCTTTTATCTGGCTTTAAAATTTTAAAAGGTTTGGTCTGGAAGGTTTGCTTCTTTCACTTACAACCCAGGTTTCCATACCCCATTAAACCCATTTTGGGGTTCAGGGAAATTCCCAATATGAAAATCTATGTTTTAGATCATGTTCTTTTGTGGCCAACTCTCTCTCCATCACAATCCATCATTATCCTCAAATGACTCTATCGACCATGGCTCTCTATGATCATGCAACTGTACCATACTTTCTATTAAAGATGAAAAATATACAATAAGACCACTTAACTTTGGTGCAAAAAAGTCACAATCATCTTTCCTGTCACATATGATACAAAGCAGTTTGGTGTACTTCGCTAAAAAAACTGAACCGGCCTCGAAAATTGACTAAGGGCTAGTTTTGAGTAACCGGTAAATCGGCTGGTTCAACTGGCCTAGCCAAGCAAATTCTGGCCGGACAAAAATATATTAAAAAAATTTAAAGAAAAAAAAGTATATTTAAATTATGATTAAACAAAACATATCCAAATGAAGTTGAAAATTAGTGAAAAAAATAAATCTTTAAAAATCGAATTTGTACAGAGGAGTATTTTTTAAAATTTTCAAACAAGATGGGAAAAATATAAAAATAAATATTCATGACCAAAACATTTTTCAATCTTTGCCAAAATAAAAACATTAAAAAACGTATTACAAACTAATCCCATATTTTTTGAGATTTTAGATATTTCTTAAAATTTATTTCTTAGTTTTGATCTACCAGGCCGGTTTCGAGTTAAATTGGTTGAGTTTTAAATCCCCTGCCGGTTTTGAGTTAAACTAGTTGAGTTTTAAATCCCTGCCAGTCAAAAAATGTCTTAGAAAAATGCAAAATAAATCTAAAAAAATATGGAAATATATTTAAAGTATGATTAAACAAAGCACATCCAAATGAATTTGAAAATTAGTAAAAAAATGGATCTTAAAAAATTGATTTGTAGCTAGGGATATTTTTGAAAATTTTCAAAAAATATGGGAAAAATGTATTCATGGCCGAAACACTTTTCAATCTTTGCCCGAATAAAAACATTCGAAAACTCATTACAAACAAATCCCTTGTTTTTTTAGATTTTATATATATATTAAATTTCTTTCCTAGTTCCGATCTAGTTGGCCGGTTAACAAATCTAAAATATATATATATAAAATTATATTTAGAGCATGATTAAACAAAGTACATCCAAATGAAGTTAAAAATTAGTGAAAATTGGATCTTAAAAAATCGATTTGTACCCATGGGTATTTTTTAAAGTTTTTTAAAAATATGGGAAAATTGCAAAAATAAATATTCATGGCCAAAACACATTACAAACAAATCCCTTGTTTTTCTGAATTTTATATATTTTTTAAAATTTCTTTCCAAGTTCTGATTTAACTGGCCAATTAACAAATCTAAAAATATATATGAAAGTATATTTAAATTATAATTAAACAAAGTACATTAAAATGAAATTAAAAATTAGTGAAAAGAGGATCTTAAAAAATCAATGGTACCTAGGGATATTTTTGAAAATTTTCAAAAAAGATGGGAAAAATATACAAATAAATATTCATGACCAAAATACTTCTCAAACTTTGCCTGAATAAAAATATCCAAAAACACATTACAAACAAATCCCTTGTTTTTTTTTAGTATATTTTTTAAAAATTTCTTTAATAGTTTTGATCTAACTAACTGGTTAACAAATCTTAAACAAATATGAAAGTACATTTAAAGCATGATTAAACAAAACACATCCAAATGAAGTTGAAAATTAGTGAAAAAATGGATCTTAAAAAATTGACTTGTACCCAAGGGTATTTTTAAAATTTTCCAAAAAAGATGGAAAAAATATAAAAATAAATATGGGCCGGTTGCTACATGGCCAAGCCCACCTATGTAGAAATGTGGGCTTCTTAATAAATATATTTTTGAGATGGATTTTAAGACTTAATTTTTAAGGACATGTAATCTCTAAAATCGAGATCATGAATATAAATAAATAAAAAAAATAAAAAACTAGAAATATAATTCTAATAAGAAAATATTTGGACTGTTAGTTTCCATTATTTTTAGATGAAACACCTACTTGCATCTATCTTTAAAATGAATGCTTTACACTTTCTAGACCATATATGTAGAAATAAGGTCCAATCCTCATGAAACAATTTTCCAATAAATATTCGTGGCCAAAACACTTTTCAATCTTTGCCATAATAAAAACATTAAAAAAAGCATTACAAACAAATCCCTTGTTTTTTGAGATTTTATATATATATTTTAAATTTCATTCCTAGTTCCAATCTAACCAGCCAGTTAACAAATCTAAAAAAAAAAAAATGAAAGTATATTTAAAGCATGATTGAACAAAGCACATTCAAATGAAGTTGAAAATTAGTGAAACCATGGATCTTAAACAATCGATTTATACCGAGGGATATTTTTAAATTTTTCCAATAAATATTCATGACCAAAACACTTTTCAATCTTTGCCAAAATAAAAACATTAAAAAACTCATTACAAACAAATCCCTTGTTTTTTGAGATTTTATATATTTTTTAAACTTTCTTTCCTTGTTTCGATTTAGTCGGTAGGTTAACAAATCTAAAAAAAAATATGAAAGTACATTTAAAGTATGATTGAACAAAAGCACATCCAAATGAAATTGAAAATTAGTAAAAAAAAAAAAATGCATCTTAAAAAATCCATTTGTACCCAAGGCTATTTTTGAAATTTTACAAAAATATGGAAAAATGTAAACATAAATATTCATGGCCAAAACACTTTTCAATCTTTTCCGCAATAAAAATATTAAAAAACACATTACAAACAAATCCCTTGTTTTTTGAGATTTTATGTATTTTTAAAAAAAAATTTCTTAGTTCCGATCTAACCGGCCGATTTCGAGTTCAGTTGGGTGAGTTTGTGAACACCGGTTTTAACCATATATAGAGTAACCCACTTACTCATATGAACATATGAGCCCAACGGCTTAAATTGAATATGGGTCGATCTGACGGTCACGACCTCATTTCGTGTTTTAATTTTAATTTTTTTTACAAATCTAGATAATTTGAAATGTTAGGCATTCATTATTCTCATCAAGGCGCACCTAATAAAAATATTTAAAAAATAGTTCACAAAAAATAAATTGATCAAAATACCCCTGAAACTTTTTAGGAGTATTTTTGTTATTTTATTGATTACAATTTTGTTTTTGGTATTTTATAATATTATCTTATTTTTGAAGAAAACACACCTAAAATTTCAAGTTATTTAGATTATAAAAAAAAAAAATTTAAATACGAAATGAAGTCGTGACTGTCAGATCAGCCTAGATTCAATCTAGGCCGTTGGGATCATATGTTCATAGGAGCTAATTGGCTAATCT
>NW_006498122.1:1954675-1972683 GCF_000471905.2 Amborella trichopoda
GAGTAACGTACGTACGTAGTTAGTAGTTGTAGTGTAGTACTACTACTACGTTACTAGTAGTAGTAGAGAGAGAGTAGTAGTAGTAGTAGTAGTAGTGTTAGTATGTATGTGCATATACCTCTCATTACGAGAGAGAGCGAGAGAGAGAGAGAGAGAGTCTTGTATGTATGTGCATATACCTCTCATTATGTTTCCAATATCTTGCTTTTCTTGGTTAACATGGTGTTGGTACAAGGATATCCCAGTTTATTGAAAAATTTGAAAATACTCACTCCTTGTTTGGGTATTTCAGGAGCAAGTAAGAAGTGGAGATGCAAGTGCCACTGAGTACTTTGAGCTTGGTGCGGTGATGTTGAGGAGGAAGTTCTATCCTGCTGCTACCAAATATTTACAACTGGCAATTGGGAAATGGGATGGGGACCAGCAGGATCTTGCGCAGGTAATTTTCCCAATATTCATATTATCATTTTCCACTTTGAGTCTTAATGTTTAATGTTTTTGAATGGTTATGTTTTTGAAATTCTTGTATTATTTTTCTTGTCTTCAAACGTTTGAAAGATAGATCACTTTTCTTTTCTTTCTTTTTTTTTTTGGGTCAAATGCGTGATTCTCTGGCAAGGCACATGGGCACAACTACTTTTGTGTTCCATTGTAATAAACAATATGATCTCTCTCTCTCTCTCTCTCTCTCTCTCTCTCACGCACACACAAAGCAAAAGAAGAAACAATTTATTTGAATTAGCCTTTTCATGTGAATCTGAACAGTCAGCTTTAAGGCCCCTTTTTGACTTTTTCTGTTTCTTTTAGTGGGTGGAAACTCTCTTTCAAGCTGTAAAGCATATTAATATCATGTTAGGAATTTGAGAACATAAATTTTTTTAAGGTTTCATTATAGGTACAAATGGTTAAAGTTACTCTTGTACATTTTATGAATGTGAGTGCAAATGTTTTGTTGATGGTTGGATGTGTCTTACTGTTTAACTGATGAATGTAAATGGTCCTTTTGCCTTTTTTATTTGGGATGAGTAAGCAAGTGTTTAGGCCCAAGACCATAATGACACCCATCACAATAATGTTATGACACTTATTTCCATTTATTTCTTTCTTTCAAAAGAAGGAATCATCTCCCTATAGCATTGAATTAGTTTTTTTCACTGATTCTTGGTTAAATTTTAACCAAAGAAATTTGATAAAACAAAGCGTGCCGGTCAACCCTGTGCGCCCAGGGTGGAACACACACACACATACATACCATATTGGGTCAGGTATATGCTTGACCTGACCCGGTGACCTGGACCCAGATTTGAATCGACTCAGGTATGTTTTTGCTGGACCCAGGATTTGGACCCTAGTCTGATGGTCAACCCGACCCGACCTGATTATCTAATGAATATGAAAATAGGAAAAAAAAAATTACCATTAAAAAAATCAATGATTTCTTGAAACCATGATTGTTTGGATCATGGGTCAGGTGCACAATGCCCTCGGTGTGAGCTATGTGAGAGATGGGAAGCTGGACAAAGGCATCGTTGAATTCGAGAAGGCAGTGAAGCTTCAACCTGGTTATGTCACAGCCTGGAATAACCTGGGAGATGCCTACGAAAAAAGGAAGGATTTGAGGGCAGCCTTAAAATCATATGAAGAAGCCCTCCTCTTTGATCCCAACAACAAGGTGGCAAGGCCACGACGTGATGCTCTAAGGGACAGGGTCAAGCTTTACAAGGGAGTGCCTTTAAAATCAGAGGAGCGGTAATCTCTCTTTCTTGTTTTTGTTCCTGAGATCTTCTCTCTCTTGTTTTTTGTTCTTCAGATCAATGTTGTTTTTGGTTCTTAATGAAATAAAATTTTTTGTTATATTTTTATTTTCTCCAACAGTTAGTGTACGACTCTTAATAAAGCAGAATGGTAGATCAGAATTCATATTGTTGATTCCAATTAGTTGAAAAAAAGCTTAACGATGGTGATTTCTTGTTAACTTTTTTATCTTTGGTTGATTCAACCAACCATGTGGAAAACATTCTTTATTGAAGAGAGAGAGAGAGAGAGAGAGAGAGAGAGATCATTTTCCTACTAGATGAAATGCATAGAAGCACTTACAAATTTTAGAATAAAAAAATTAGAGGGATTGATATTGGAGGTTATACTAATTAAAATGATGCATACATAATAATTTATTATGTTTAAAGTAGAAGAGTATTATTGAAGTTTGTCAAATGCTACAAAGAGGATTATTGAAGTATGTCAAATGTTGCAGAGTATTGTGTCAAAATATTGTTACAAATAATTCTACCGTAAATCTGGAGATATTGCAAGTTGTATCCCAATGAGCAATTGGACTTTATACTGTGAGACTTATTATTTTCGTATATATAAGTCATAATCAACCCTAGATATGAACTCAAGCTCCTTAGAAGTTATGTATTGATAAGGCTAGAAGTTTTTCTTTGAGATTTTGTGCAGGGGAATGATACAATCCCAGCGATCTGATTTCATCTCTGATGGCCAATTGTGATCGTTATTATTTGATAAAAGGAAACGAGTCTTATGGTATGGGATGTTAAGTATTCTTTAGGGGTGGCAATGGTCCCAGACCCGACTCAGGACCCAATGGGAAGACTCGATTTAGGTTTGGGTACTGATCCAAAAATTGGACCTGGCTGGTCGGGTTCGGGTCCAAATCTTGGACCCAAACATTATTCAGGTCCGGGTCCAAAGCTTGGACCCAAACAATATTCGGATTCGGGTCCCATATTATATTTTTGGGTTTCAATTTGTGAAATATATTTAAATATAGAAGAGATTACAAAACTCCTATGGGAGAAAATGAACAGTATTTTCGTCCATAGGTTCGGGGCCATCCGATTTTTTGGACGGTGTAGATTAAAAATTGTCATCGACATAGCATTTTTTTGGCGGTCCATCATAGATACAGCATGTCCATGACATGATTTTTTTCACGTAAAATTGACGTAAAAAATATACGGGGACCACCACGTCTCCCATAAGTCCGTGGCGGTTTTCAGGCAAAACCATGTTCGTGACGAGGGTGAAACACTGTAGCAATTCGTCTAGGCGTTTTTAAGATTTTTTTTTTAAATATATTTAAAAATATAAATATTTTGATTTTTGGGTTGGGTCTTATCACTGTAGCAATTCGCTACTTTGGGGACTGAAAATCATAGAGGAGACTAGTATGGGAAATATAATAGAGATTGAAGGGGACTCAACGGATGCTATTAAATAGTATAATACGGAGCAGAAAGTACCATGGAATTTGAAGACCGTTTGGTTTGAAGTAAGAGCTACGTGTGCAGGATCAACATCGACTGTTTGTCATATTTATAAAGACTAACTATAACTTGCAATTAATCCTTTATAGGAAAATGGTTTAATACGGCTGCAACTATATCAAAATGGTTTAATACGGCTGCAACTATATTAAAATGAGTAAAGCTTCACTTTACAATTCACTAAGAATTGTAGTTTTAGTGTCGACAAACCTTCAAAACGATCATCTTGGCATGGGCATTATGGTTGTGATAAAAATTTAAGATTTCAAGCCTTAAAAATAGTGTAGATTGTAATATATTATCTAGACCATCTATTTTACCCTAAAAATGAGTATTCACGGAACCATAAAGATCTGTATTATGTTTTTAGCTTTAAATTTCATGGTTGATGCTGGAAATTGATTTTAGAACCGTCAAGGAGATTTTTGATGCCCAAAGTGAGTTTTGGATGAAGATTTAACGTGAGGTTTTACTTTGTTTTTATATAACCTAGGCCTTATAGGAACCGCATCCTAATTTATAAGGAAAGAGGTTAAAATAATGAATGGGGCTTTATAGAAAGAAAGTAAAGTTGCACCTCAAATTTCACTAAAGATTGTAGTTCGACATAGGAAAATCTTCAAATTGATCATTTCGACCTTCACTATTATGGATATGGAAAAAAAAAAAAAAATCAAATAATATATATTTTAACAACTTATCTAGACCATCCATTTTTCAAATGTCCATAGATCTACGAGAACTGAAGTGTCATGTGGTGAGGCTTTTCATTTTTTCATAAAGCTTGGACCTGATAGCAAATGAAGAGAGAAAAAGCTGGTATCCGAAATAGGGAGGTGCTATTTTTGTTTACAAATAGAGAGAGGAATCAAAAGCTAATGCGACTATTGAGGCTTGTGGTTCAAAAGACATTATTTGTTTCCATGATGTATAGTAGCTTTTGTCCAATTCTTTTTGTACTTCAAATGTGGAACTATTAAAGAAAATTAGGTGTTCGACATTCAAGAGAGAGAGGGGGAAAGAGTGTGTGTAGTTAACAATGTTAGAAAGTGCGACTCGGACCGAGTAATCGGTCCTGGCCCGAGCCGATTACTCACGGCCGATTAGTGCTGGGTACTGTACCAACAAAACAAAGGTTAAAAAATATAAAAAAATTTCAAAAATACAGGACATGTATGTTTAAAGTAAGATTAAGCAAAACAGGTCAAAATGATGTTAAAAAAGTGGTAATAAAATATATTATTAACAACTCAACTCATAACTGAGGGTATTTTTGAAATATTTTATAAATATGGGAAATTGAAAAGATAAGTATTTACAATTTCTAATCTTTGTCCAAAACACACACACACATATATATATATATATATATATATAGAAAAAATTTATATAGAGTCAAGGCTCTAAACAATCAAATTAGAGCCCACCTCAAAATAGAAGAGGTTGTTTTGATGCCCAAATATCGTCAAATTGATTATCTCGACATCAAGAAGCATGGACATGAGAAAAAAAAATAGATTTCAAGTTTTGGAAATAGTGCATCTTGTGTCACATTTTTAGACGGTCAATTTTCAAGTTTTTTTAGATCAGCTCGATCTACACTTTTTTAGAGTTTTAAATTTATAACTAAAGATGAAAATATATTTTAAGGTTATCACAAAGATTTTCATAATTGAAACCACATTTCTGGACACTAGTTGAAGGTAGGTTCTAATTTGATTGTTTAGAGCCGCGGCTCTATACAAACGGCACCATTAAAAAAAGCCATATCCTAAATGAGTTTCAAGATTATTACTTTTTATAAACTCCCTAGAGTTGGACACCCCACTGGGACTCGGCAAGGCCACCGGAGGGCAAGTAACTCAGCGGAGCAGAGTAGTTTCTACTCGGCCGGCCGATTTTTCATTCACTGGTTATTGATGAGCGAGGAATCTGGAAGCAATTTTTCATTGTCGTTGTGGAAAATTTGTGGAATTGAAGAGAGAGAGAGAGTGTGTGTAGTGGCCACAATGAGTCAAGGAATGTACTCGGAAAAGTCCCCCTAAATTGCCTATATATATATATCCAACCATTACATAGCATTTTATTTTCAAGAAGTTAGGAATCCAGTAACATCAAACACCCCACTTTGATAGTGCTCTCCATGTCCAAACGCGGGGTTGACGCCTCCCAAGTCTTCCCTCTAATTGGCTTCACACCTTCCTTATCTCTCTCTCGCTCTCTAGATTTATAGGGCCTTTCTTTACTTTTTTTTTTTTGTTTTTTTCTCCTTCTCAAAAGATACTATGAAGACTTCCTTCTCCCTTTCTCTCTCTAGACTTATGATTGCTAAATATGCCTAGATCTCTATATATATTTGTGCCTCGGATACTCTCTTTAGATGGAGACTTTCAACTCTCTCCTTTATGTTTTGAGTTGAGAAATTCTCCAAAGAAGTGTAAGGGGAGTAAAGTTTCTTTCATTAGGAATCACAAATCCCTTATTCATGTGGTTTTTTATGGGAAAAATATCTTCTTACACCCTCTTTTTAAATTTTATTTTTTTTAATATTGAAAAATAAGAGAGAGGTTTGGGAATTAATACGCGAAGAGAGAGAAAAAGGGGTTTAAAAATGAATACAAAAAAAATATATTTTAAACTTTTGTTTGGCCTAAAAAGATGAAGTAACTTTGGTTTAGGGGTTTAGAAGAAATAATACATATGATCTCTAGACTGTATGATATATTTTGAAACTTTAGGTCTGTTGATAAACGAAATTTAAGAGGGTGTATAGAGATATTATCAGATATTAAAAAAAAAAGATATTTTTTTGAAAAATATTCTTTTAAAATTAAAAAAATGAGAGGTTTGGAGAGAAATACGGGAAGAGAGAGAAAGTTTTTTGAAAGGAATAGAAGAAATGATGTCTTTTGAACTTTTGTTTGGGCTAAAAAGATGGGTTAAGTTGATCTACGCGATTAGAAAATATAATACATGGAATCTTGATGCCGCAAGATATGTTTTGGAATCTTATGTCTGTTGAGAAATGTAACTTAAAAAAAGATTGAAAGCGATATTTTCCCTATTTGAAGAATCAAATTTTTCCATTTGATAGTTTTTTAATATAGAGAAATTTTTTTTTGACACGGGTCCAAACCCTTTAGAAAATATCAAAGAGCCAAAAGACACCAATTAACACCAGAGGGTTTATTTTTTTCTATTTTCATCTCATTTGGGTAACAAGTCCAAAAATATTTTTTAAAAATACCTAAAATGACCTTTCCAAAGTAAAAAAAAAGAAAGGAAAATGGTTTGGTAGGGCTACAAACTTACTAAAATAAATAAAACCTCATCTCAGAGCTTATCAAAAATTATAATTCAAGTGTTGAAAAACATTTAAATCGATCATCTCAGCTTGAATATTACAGTTATAAAAAAATTAGGATTTCAAATCTAAAGATAGAGTATATTGCAACAAATCATCAAGAACTTCATTTCCCCTAAAAACAAGTGTTAATAAATATGCAAGATCTATATCATTTTGTGAGCCATCATGAAGATTTTCGATGCCCAAAATACTTTTCAAATGGGGATTTGAGGTGAGAGTTTATTTTATTTCATAAAACCTAAGCTCTATAGAAGCTTCATCCAAAAAGAAAACCCCCTAATGAAATGGTGATGGTAAATTCTCTACTATTTTCTTGTAAGAGGGCTAGTTCCCTTCGCTATGGCTGGCTGGCCCAGCTCAACCAAGTTGGCTCATCGTATAACTAGGGGCGCAGAGCTTCGAGGCCATGATTGGGCCTGCCCAGCCCAGCATTCTGTTTTTTATTTTTATTATTTTTATTCTTTCTAATCCAACCCAGATTTTTTTTAGCCCAATCTAAACTGGGCAGACCTGAGCCAACCCTAAAACTAAAGCTGTTGCGGACTAGGGTAAGGGCTGGCCCTAATTGCCAGCCTTAAATGGCAATTTCCTCTAATTTAATTAGAATGGTGGGACCGCGGTTCACCAATGTGTTGTGATATATGTGGATGCTTGCTGTAAAAGATCCCACAGACGTCACTTTCAGTTTCTCGCAATCTTTTGCATACGTCACCATGGTTGACAAACAATGTCTCCAAACCGACGGTCCTGATTGAGGACCGATCCAAATAGATCCTTGGAGAGAAATCTGAACCGTCGCAGGTCACATGGCATGTTGTGGCCTAAATTAAATGTTGAAGAGGAAGGAAGTTCATTCATAAGATAAGAGGGAAATGATCATCAACACCGTCCATCTTATGCTTTAGGAAGTTCGTTTTGATTTTTCAAAGATCATTAACCTGTATTATTTTTGGAGCTTTAAATCCAGGGATGTATTTGTAGTGATTTTAGATGTTTTTCAGGTCTCAAATCTCTTAAAAGGGTGCTATAGAGCCCATTCTCTAAACAATCAAAATGAAGAATACCTTCAAATAGTATCGAGAAATGTGATTTCAATATTAAATATCTTTGTGATAGCTTTAAAATATATTTTCATATTTAATTAAAAAACATAAGCTTCAAAAATAATGTAGATCAAACAGATCTATAAAAATTTGAAAATTTTTAAAATTGACATCCAAAAAATCATTACAAGATGTACTATTTCCAAAACTTGAAATCCGCTTTTTTCTTGTATCTATGCATCTTCAATTTGAGGATATTTAGGCACCAAAATAACCTCTTTTAGTGAAGCGTTTAAGGTGGGTTCTAATTTGTTTGTTTAGAGCCTTGGCTCTGTATAAGCTTTTTCCCTCTTAAAAATGGGTGAGGTTTGGGTCAACCTTAAACAATCATGATAAGGTGCACCTCACAATCTTGTTAAAAGATGTATTTTTTATGCCAAAATTCTCTTCATGGCCTAAAAATCCATGTTTCACCTCTATTATGAAATTGAAAGTTAAAAAAATGGTTCAGATCTAGTAGATCTATGAACACTTGAAAATCATAAAAATGAACGGTCCAAATAATGTGTTACAAGATATACTATTTCTATGACTTAAATTTTGGTTTTTCTTTCATAGTCAATCATATGGAGTCAAGATGATCAATTGGAGAATTTTTTGGTGACAAAACAGCATTCTTCAATGGGTTTTTGAGGTGCATCTTACTTCTACAATATAAGGTTGATACCTTGTATACGATACCAAGTCATGAATAAGGTTGATAGTTTGACTATGTCTTTTCACCATGTTTATAGGTAGGCTAATTCTCTTCCTCACGATCTTGCCAAAAAGGAGGCCTTGCTTCTATTTTAATTTGAGATGATGTAAATCTTTTGTAATCCCTCTTTTAGGAATACAATTTTGATAACATTTGTCAAAAAAAAAAAAGAAAATGTTGACACCTTGTAGAAATTTTTTCTTTGAGAATTGGGATGGACACATGAGTTACTAGATTCATCAAAGAGAAAGGTACGTTAACATTATACTATTGACGTAAGGCGCATCTAAAAAATCCTCTAGAAGAGAGCATTCAATTTGACCTCGAGATGTGTGGATGGAAAAAAAAAAAAGATTTTCAAATTCTAAAAATAATACATATTGTAACTAGTTATCTAGACCATCTATATTTAAGATTTTCAAGTGTTATATATCTACTTGATCTCTGTATTATTTTTAAAATTTTAAATTTCATAACTAGAGATAAAATAGATTGGAAAGTCATCATAAGATTTTCGACATTAGAACTACATCTTCAAATAAATTTTAGAAATGCGCCTTACTTCTATGGTATAAGGAGGGAGCCTTATACAAACTTCACCCTTCCATTTTTGAAAGACCCTTGTGATGACTTGAAAATCTATTTCTGTCATTGATTACAAATGTGAAGTACATAATACATATTTGGGAACCTTTGAAACAGACGGTCTAAAACAACACGTTACAAATAAATGCCAATTTCAGGGCTCTATGTCCACTTCTTCTTGGATCTATGATTCTCAAGGTCAAGATAATCGATTTGCAAATTTTGTGACCTAGACAATGCATTTTTGTGAAATTATTGGAGCAATTTCGGAAATGGGATTGAAGTCATGGAAGTAGCATCACCTAAGCCTCAACTACTGGTTTAAGTTTCATCCTCACTAACGCATTTGAAAACCACCCAACTATTTGTAAAATGAGTGGGGGCTTGTATTCCCATTCATCTACCCAAAAAAAATGAGGGGCAATTCCTGAAGCTAAATTATTGGAAAATATAATTCCCCATTAAGTGATGTTTTATAATGTAGTGTTGCTTGCCTGATTGCATTTGAACAGCTCACATGCAATATTCTCTAAGAAAACAATAATAGCAAAACAATTAAGATAACATTGACAAAGGAAATAAATGCGAAATAAATAGGAAAAATCTTAAATATTGGACTTTCCCCACCTCTCTTTCTCTCTAATCTCCTCCGGTTAGAAAATAAATAATACAAAAAGAAAAAAAAAAGAAGAAGGATGATTAGAATAACCTTGTTATCTGGCGATAAGTGATGTGAGGGATGTTGTTAGTGCTTCTTTCCCCATTCCCTTACGTCAGCCATGTTGGTTAGCCTCTCTCTCTAGGCCGGTTAAGCGCCTCTTGGGAGAGAGAGAAACTCTTTTTATCTCTCTCTACATGATCATAAAAAAGAAAAGTTTTCTATGTTATCTCTACAACACAAAAGTTCTATCTTCTCCCTATCATCCAGCTATCTATTTTTTATCTAGAGAGCCACTCATCCTTTGATCTTAGATCCGATGTCTTAAAGTATTTTATTTTTATTTTTTTTAATACAATTTTTCTGAATATGAAATTTGGTGCATGTCATTTTTTCATTGGAACGCACCTATAAAAAATATTAAAAATAAATTTTTTTATAAAAATAATGACCAAAATACCCCTTGGAAATTTCAAGGGTATTTTGGTCATTTTATTTTATTGAAAATATTTTTTTTATATTTTTCATTAGTGCAAGTTTAATAGAGGAATGAACGTCCGAAATTTGATATCAAATTAGTTTATAGAAAAAAAAAATTAAAAATAAAACAGTGTAGAGACGTGACATTGTGACTGGGACAATCTCAACCCTCTATTAAAAAATGGACGGTTGGATAAGGGGAAGGATATAACTTCTATATTGTAGGGGAAATATAAAAAGCTTTCCCATCACAAAAGGATACGGTTTACATGCACAAAAGGATACGGTTTACATGCGGCCAGCTCGCATATTGTAGAAATGCAATCTTGGTAATAAAATTTTAGAGAATATATAATATTTAATATAGAGATCATGAATATGAAAAATAAAAAAAAATTAAAAACTGAAAATTATAATTAGGTCTGCCTTAGTTTGATTATCTAGAGCCCTCGCACTTGAATAAACTTTTTCAATAGTCTTTTGTATGCTACGTAGGAGTACAATGTATACAAATAATTATTTAGGAGTATGTTTTTTCGGAACTAATTTATATAAGCTTGTGACTTTATACTATAGAATTAAGGTACACATAAAAAATCATGTAGAAAATAATGTTTTGAAGTTGGAAAATTTTTCCATTGGTCATCTCAACTTCAAATATGTATGTATATAAAGAAAAAAAGAATTTCAAGTCCTAAAAATAATGTATCTTGTAACAAATTATCTTGAATATATATTTTTCAAGATTTTCAAGAATTTATAGATAAGATCCATCTACACCTGTTGTAAAATTTAAAATTCATGATCAAGGTTGAACATGGATTTTCAAGCACTATTGTAAGGTTTTAAACACTATAACTACATCTTCTAACAAAATTTAAAGGTGTGTGTTACTTACATGAAATCGTGTGGGCACTTCATACAAACTTCACTATTTTTTTTGTATGAAATTTTGACATTAGCTTCATAATCATTAGATGATTACCTTAGGATTTGGATTTTGAGTTCTTCAACACTTAAATCTTGCCCTCCAAAAATCAAAATCAATTTGAGACATCATTCATAGAAAATACCATCCCAAATCATGTTATGTTGAGGTTAGTCGTGATGTGAAGGTTTTCAACCTTTGGGGGTCCATAAATACTTCTAAATTGAGTTCTTCCTGAGGGAGTAATGGACAATATGGTCCCGTGAGAGCATAGACCAAAAATACCCTATGGAGTAAAATAAAACCTTTTCACAAATCGGCATCTTTCTATTTTTTCCCATCTTATGATTTTGCTACTAACAATGTAAATGAAGAAAGATACTAACTTCACTGTGTGCATATTCTTTACAAAAAGGTGAAACTATTACAAATATACCATGTCATTTTCTACCCATTTTTGTACATTTATTGTGACAGTAATACACATTTTTGTGCATTTATTGTGGAGAGAGATTTGTAACTCATCATTAGAGAGGGTTTTGATGCCGGAAAACTTGTTCTGACCCTAAAAAACCTTTAAATTAGTTATAGAAAGAAAAAGATTCATGAGTCCTAAAGGCAGTATATCTTATAATACATTATTTGGACTTTTTATTCTCAACGTTTCTAGTGTATATAGATCTACCTGAACTGCATCAATTTTAAGGATTTTAGTGTATATAGATCTATTTGAAGTGCATCATTTTTGTGCTTTCAGTTTCGTAATTAAGGATAAAAATAGATCTTCGGGTCCTCATAGAAATTTCCAACAATGAAACTCTGTCTTCCCATAGGGTCTAGAGGCCCACCTTAGTTTGATTGTTAAGGTTCTTGTATGAATCATAATTATTAAGACAAGACTTGAGTGGTGGTTTGATTGGTCAGACTGCTTTGCCGGTCAAGTTCAATAAAAGTACTCAAAACTAGTGTTTAAAATGCTTTTGGCCGGTCTGTTGATCGGCTATAACCGGTTTGGCCAAATAAAGAGGACAATATATTTTTAAACTATTATTTATATTCTCATTAGTAGTAAAATCGATTTCAATTGGATTAAACCCATCACTTTGTTGGCCGGTCTGATCGAGCCTCGTCTATTCTATCTCATTGTTTTATGATCTGCAATTGATTAAGTCATATAATACGCTTGTGCATAGGACATCTACAAACATACTTCTCCCTCATTCCATACCGGGGAAAAGTTTATATAGAGCCGAGGCTCTAAACAATCAAATTAGAGTGTACATCAAAAAGTTGATCAGAATAGGTTGTTTTGATGATCAAATATTCTCAAATTGATCATCTCGACATCAAGATGCATGGACATAAGAAAAAAATGGATTTAAAGTTTTAGAAATAGTCTATTTTGTATCACATTTTTGGACTATCAATTTTTATGGTTTTTTAAGTTTTCCTAGATCTGTTGATCAACACTATTTTTTAAGCTTTAAAATTTATAAATAAAAATAAAAATATATGTTAAGGCTATCACAAAGATTTTCAGTATTTAAACTACATTTTTCGATACTATTTGAAGGTAGGCTCTAATTTGATTGTTCAAAGCCTAGACTCTGTACAAACCGCACCCCGCTTCAACGCCTTACATCACGTTTATTTGTAATTAATAAATAAGCTATAAATAATACAAAGAACTTTCACTAATTCTGCAACCTCTTCCCACTCATGTATTAAAAGCAAACAATAATCAATTATTAAGTTTATAGCTATTCTTTAAACAATTATGTATTTTTAAGTTTTTTTATGAACAATTAATAGGTGAGATTAAAGGCGAAGCTACAAGATATATCTATAGCTTCTAAGCTTTGCCATATTTTGTTTTCCAAAAATACCTTTTTTGTCCTAGTTATAGCCCAACACTTCATCAATACCTTTGTTTTCTTCTTAAGAACATAAAAATGAGGGTGCCAACTAAATATTGGAACAAGTGATTTAAAAAACGGATGGGTGACCTGGATTGGGGCATCCTAAAATTCGGTTTGGTTTAGTGAATTGGCGATCCAGATCGCTTTTTTACTGGATAGAAGAAACAGTGAACCCAACAAAAACACATGTGAAAAAACAACAAATAGCCAAAAACCAATTTGGATCGGTGACTTCACAGTTTGGATCGTTATCTAGATCGTTGTTTTACTGTAAAGAACTGCTCGTTCCCTTTTAGACCCGATTGTTTTCTTATATATACATAGAACCAAAGCAACATGATTGATTTCTAAATCAGACCGAACGATTCTATATCAACCCAGTATTTTTTAAATCACTAATTGGAACTAAATAGTGAATATTAGTCATTAATAAAAGTATACCTCTCTCTCCCCCCTATCCCTCTCTATCTCTCTCTTTCTAACAATACAACTGGAGAAAAGAAAGGAAGAATAAAGGGCAATATAAAAAGCTTTTTTTTCTCTTTTTCTCTTTTTCTCTCTATTGTGTGTAGGAATGAGAATAACAAAAAAAACGTAATAATATAATTGCAAAATTACAAAGGTTTGAAAGACAAGATTCATGAGGGTAGCGGAATGCCACAATGTGACATCTAAAATTTTATTCTCCAGTATCTCAAGTTAACATTCCAAAAGAAATAGAATATTATACGCCTTTACCGCTCGTATGCAAAAATGTATGCACAAAAAAAATAAAAAATCAAGTATTTGCCGACTATATTTATATTAGTTCAAAGCTTTAGAATCCACAACCAGGAGTGTAAATAAAAATTTCAAGCCAAGAAATCTTTACATCAATTGAGTTTCTAGCTTTAAAATAGGATTTCTTTCAAGCTTTAGAATCCATAATCAAGTTGCAATGTTAACCAAATGAGTAAAGCCTCGCATCATAATTCATTGAAAATTACAACTCAAGCAGTGAAAAACCTTTACATCAATTATCTCAGCTTGAAAATTATGGTTGTGAAAGAAAATAAAGATTTTAACTTTAAAAATAGTGTGTAACAATAAACAAATTATTTAGACTGTTTATTTTGCTTTAAAACTAGGTGTTTATATATCCATGACATTTGTACATTTTTTTAATATCAAATTTTTTTGTCGGTGTTGGATATTGATTTTAGAACTGCCATAGATATTTCTGTTGCCAAAAGTGCTTTCTAAATGAGAATTTGAAATGAGATTTTATTTTGTTTTCATGAAGGTAGACTTTATAAAAACTTTAGCCAATAAATTTTGTCAAAAAAAGAAAAGAAAAAAGGTGAGCATTGGGGGAATTAATGATATTGTGGAGGTTAGAGAAAAGGCAAAACCAAATGCATAGTACACTATTACCCTACTTTCTCTCTCTAAAAAGAAAGTAAACTAGTAAAGTATTTATATCTTTCTCTCTCTAATGAATAGTAAAGTATTTTTCCATCTTCTCTGATAAAGTGGACTCCATAAATAATGACCATTAAAGGCGGAGGCCACCTCATCGCTAGTTGCACTCCGATCCCGTCCCCTTCGAAACCGCGTCCGAGGGTTTTCAGGTAGGCAGCCTGTCTTCCATTTCTCTCTCTCTCTAAAAAAATCCTTAGCAATGCTGTCTTTTCACTGAGTTGTCTTCAAAATGGCGTGAAATACCTTGAATTTATGGGGTTTCATCCATTTAATGCTGCTTAAACCAGTCTAAAGCAGCTGAAGAGCTTCAAAAGCTGGGTCTTTTGGCTATCTCTGGTGCTTTTATGGTGGAGTTTGTGAAGATCCCAGTTCTCTGGATTTCAGGAGTTGATTGTGCTTGAAGCAGTGTGAATCACTCTGAGCAGTTGAAAATCCAGCTTCAAAGTTTGATTCAGAATCTGTTTTCGAGGGTTTTCGAGAAAATTTTGATTATCTGGGCTTTGTTGACTCAGTTTGGACCAGTTTGAAGCTCTTGATTCGGTTGAAAGGTCTCTTAGTTTTGCTATTTCTGGTAATTTTTTTAGGGGAGTGGAGAAAAATCTGGTCTTAAGCTTTGGAGGAAGGGGATAACAGGTAATTATCAGTTTAACAGCTAGATTTTGAGTTGATAGGTGATCAATCCTTTTCATTTTGTGTTAAAAGGTTTGTTTGATGGCCAGATATTGATTAATCTTGGTATTTGTAGTTCATTGCTTGGAGAAGAGCTGGTTGACTGTTTGATATCATAAATCAAAGCAGCGACTGATCCTTTGATTTGGAGATCTAGGGTTATTATAGACTGAAGGGGTGGCTAATGGTTTGTATTGTATGTTGAATTCTGGTTTTCTATGTGAAATATTGGTTGATTCAAGTTGGCAAAAGGCTTAATTGCAATTGATCCTTCGATCTCAGGGTTTCAGGGCTTCATTGAATGCAGAAAGAAGTTTTGATCTTTGTGATTCTTAGTTGAGCTGATATTTCTGTATTTGAAATGCCACTACCTGGTTTTGGAGAAGAAAAAGAAATTCATCATTTTGGTAACCTATTGGACCTTTGTTTTCTCTGATACCATACCCATCTCAACCAAATTACGAAAACATTTACTCAGTTACAGCACAATTCCAAAAGGTCTCAATGTCTTCTCCAAAGAGAAAATCCATGCTCTCTACCCTTTACTTCTCTCTACTAATTGTTGTCTCCCTCTCTTTCTTCCTTTTTTGTCTCACTAGTGCTGCCTCTGATTCGTTCATCCCAAAAGATGTCATCCTGTTAGATTGTGGCACAGACAGTGACTCGAATGATGCCGATAACCGCCATTGGACTGGCGATGCGAATTCGAGATTCGCCCCCGCTTCCCAAAACACCCTTCCTGTCCAAGCTTCCAATCAAGACACATCTCTCCCCTCTAAAACCCCTTACATGACTGCCCGTATTTTCAACTCCAATTTTACCTACACCTTTCCAGTTACACCTGGTCGACATTGGGTTAGGCTTTACTTCTATCCATCGGATTATAAACCACATAATTCCACTGCTGCTCTCTTCTCTGTCACCTCTGGTCCTTTCTCTCTCCTCCACAACTTTAGTGCCTCAGCTGCTGCCCTCTCTGGAAATTTGGCCTATATAATTCGTGAATTCTCACTCAATGCCACTGATACTTCCCTTAATCTCACCTTCTCACGCATGCTCGATGTTTCAGGATCATATGCCTTCATTAATGGCATTGAGATCTTCTCTATGCCTGTTGATCTCTTGAGTGTTGTTGCCCCTTTTATAACTACCCCTCAGAGTCTCCCTGTAGCCAGCCCCTTTGATTCTCTCCAAACTATGTATCGGCTCAATGTGGGTGGACAGTACATATCACCCAATCAAGACTCAAACTTGTCTCGAATTTGGTACGACGACACTCCTTATATATATGGGGCAGCTTATGGTGTAACTTTTGATAAGGATCCGAATGTGACCATCAATTACACATCAATCACCCCTGCTTATATTGCTCCAGTTGATGTGTATGCCTCAGCTCGAGCCATGGGACCCATTTGGGAGGTCAATTTGAATTTTAATTTAACTTGGATTTTTCCTGTAGACCCAGGTTTTTATTATGTGGTTAGGCTCCATTTTTGCGAGATTCAATCAGAGATTACCGTCGTAAACCAGAGAGTCTTTGAGATATTCTTGAATAACCAGACAGCCGAGAAGATGGCCGATGTGATAGCATGGTCACATGGCCTTGGAATTCCAGTCTATAAAGACTACATAGTCTATGTACCAAATCAGGAAACAAGTAATAGTCAAACTGATTTATGGGTAGCCTTGCGCCCATACACTAAGTCAGGGTCTGAGTGGTATAATTCTATATTGAATGGCCTCGAGATCTTCAAGAGAAATGACAGTAATGGTAACCTCGCTGGTTCGAACCCTAATCTACCACCCTTCGTTGCCCTTGCCCCTTCCACTCCAAACAGCTCGAAAACAACAGATTCAAGAAGCAGGGGGGCCATCATTGGTGGGGCCTCTGCCGGTGTAGCGGTCTTTCTGCTAATTCTTGGGGGGTTGTGCTGCTTTTGTTGTGGGAGAAGGACAAAGGGAAGCCAAGGTGGTAGTGAGAGTGGCCCTTCGGGCTGGCTTCCACTCTCTCTCTACTCTCACTCTGGAAATAGCAAGGCCTCAACTGTGTCAGGAAAGAGCGGAACAGGAAGCCATGTTTCCTCCCTCCCTGCTAATCTATGTCGCCACTTCACTTTTGCTGAGATAAAGGAAGCAACGAACAATTTCGATGAGTCTTTGCTATTGGGTGTTGGTGGGTTTGGTAAGGTTTACAAAGGAGATGTTGACAATGGCACAAAGGTGGCCATTAAGAGAGGAAACCCACTATCTGAACAAGGTGTCCACGAGTTCCAAACTGAGATCGAGATGCTCTCGAAACTAAGGCATAGGCACCTGGTTTCACTGATTGGCTATTGTGAAGAAGACTGTGAAATGATTCTTGTCTATGATTACATGGCTCACGGGACTCTGAGGGAGCACTTGTACAAATCAGGTAAGCCCCCGTTGAGTTGGAGGCAAAGGCTCGAGATATGTATCGGGGCGGCACGGGGATTGCACTATCTGCACACCGGTGCAAAGCATACAATTATACACAGAGATGTGAAGACTACAAATATTTTACTTGATGAAAAATGGGTGGCTAAGGTTTCAGATTTTGGGCTTTCAAAGACTGGGCCTGCAGTTGATCGAACTCATGTGAGTACAGTGGTGAAGGGGAGTTTCGGGTATTTGGACCCTGAATATTTTAGGAGGCAGCAACTTACAGAGAAAAGTGATGTCTATTCATTTGGGGTGGTGCTCTTTGAGGTGCTTTGTGCACGGCCTGCACTCAACCCGACACTTCCTAAAGAACAGGTATCTGTCCTATGTTTTCCACTAGTATTTTCTGTGTGTGCGAGAGAGAGAGAGAGAGAGAGAGAGAGAGAGAAGA
>NW_006498122.1:1989736-2009484 GCF_000471905.2 Amborella trichopoda
CTCTCTCTCTCTCTCTCTCTCTCTCTCTCTTTGCAGAGCTCAACGAGACAAGGCTCTCTTTCTCTCTCTCATTGGGCAACAAGACAACGAAAGCATAACACCACTTTCTCTCTCCATAGAGCACAACAAAGGTATGGATGAATACCAAATTGGTTTCATTTTATGACTTCACATATTATGGCTTTTTCTTCATTACTTTTAGGGATTTCAATTTAGAGCTTTTTTTTTTTTACTTCACATAATAGCTTTGTATCAATGGACACTTAGAAACATAAACAATGATCGCCTAGAAACATTGTGGATACTTTTGTAACACCAGAATATGGAATTGATGTTGTTCCGTCCCTTCCCTATCCCATCCCTAACCTCCCTCCACCCCCTTCCCGTACCCCCTCCCTCCAAATTTCTATGTATGTGCTTGTGTGGATAACCCGTGGGTTTTTTCTACAATTTTGTATGCGTCCTATTGCTAGCACAATGACCATTTGCTTGTTAGTTTATTAAAATATTCAAAATTTGTTAATGAAAAGGGTTTGGTAAGTAGAAGCTGGAATCAAGATTGAAAATCTCATTTTGAAATCTTAAATGAAAAAGTTTTGAGTACTATGTAATTGAAAATACTTTGTTTGGTTAATCTATCTGGAATTCTAGGGATTTTGGAAACTATGTTTAGTATAAGCTGTAATTTTACCAACTTTGAAGTATGTAAATTGGTTTATATTACTATTCAATGAAGTTTGTTAATGAGATTGATATTTGTCAAGAGCACATATCTCAGTCAGAAGACCTACTTGGAAGGACTTCTTTCAATCTAAAATTTTAGGAATTGCACTACTAGATGATTATTAAAAAATAAAATAATTGAAATTTTAGTATTCTAACACTTCTCATCATCTAAAAATTGGATAGTCTCTATTCAACCTTGATGCATTAATTTTTTATGTGCATGGAGCATACAATTAGGAATTTTTATTATTGAGCTTAATCTATGGGTTGAAGATGTTAAATCCTCAAAATTTTTGGGGCCCTAAAATTAATTTTAGGTGAGGTTTTTCGCCGATGGAGTAAATACACATTATCTTATGGAACAGAATGTGCTGAATGAAATATATTTTGGCATGTGTTAAAGGAAAAAGTCTATGTAAAGAAGAAGCCCTAAACAATCAAATTAAGGGGCCCTTCCAAAATCCACCTTGTTTCGATGCTCAAAAATCCTCAAATTGATCAAATAGACCTCAAGATGCTCTGTTAAGTGATTGAATTTTTTTTCATTAGGTTTGTTTCCTTTCAATCATGAAGCTTTTTGGTTTGTTAATGGTTCAATTAGGGTGGAATTGTTGTTGCTCTGTGAAGTCATAATTTGGAGATTTATTTTTAAATAAATTGTCAAATGGCATCCATTGATGTTGCTCTGTTAAGTGATTGAATTTTTTTTATTTGGTTTGTTTCCTTTCAATCATGAAGCTTTTTGGTTGGTTAATGGTTTAAACATGGTGGAATTGATGTTGCAAGATAATAGAAATGAAAATTGTAAAATCATTTTTTAAAAAATATGTGAAGTGTTGAAGTCATTAATTGACAAAGATTTTGTAATTTGTGTAGGGTAATTTTAGCACCTGAGATGGACCTCACCATTTCAAAAAGTGTGGCATCTCCCACATGGTCAGAGAATGACAATATGGGGAATCCTATAGAGTCCACGAAGCAAGATCCATTGCTTGCAACCCCGCCCCCCAATAAGTACACAAATCTTGAAAATGGGGAACATGTGTTGTCATCCAAGGCGTTTGAAATAGAGAGACCCCGCATAGGAATGAAATTCAGTGATGAAAATGATGTATATGAATTTTATAAGGCTTTTGCACTGGTGGAAGGGTTTGGTATCAGAAAGGGAAGTACTCACACGAATAAGGATGGAAAGAGAATTGATAGGGAATATAAATGTTCTAAAGAAGGATTCCGCATGGTGAAACAAGTGCAACCTAGAAAAATTGTCCCTGAGACATGGTGTGGATGTGATGCGAATATGTGCATAAGCACAAATGCCAACAATGAGTGGGTTGTCACAAAGTTTGTTAAGGATCACAATCACTTACTTGTATCTCCACATAAAGCTCGACTCATCCGATCACACTGAACAATATCGGACGTGACAAAGACAATGATAAACTCCAAGAGCTCTGCTTTGGTAAAATCTCGAAATATCTATGATGTCTTTTTAGAGCAGGCTGGAGGGATTGATAATCTCCTTTGCTTACAAAGAGACATTGAAAACCAATTAGGAATCAAGAGAATAAAATTCAAAGGGGAAGATGGAAATCGTGCGATGGAATGGTTAATCGATATGAAGAGATCCCATGCATCTTTTTTCTAGTGAAATTAGATGAAGAAGATCACATTGTCAGCCTACTATGGGTAGCTGTTATGTCAAGGGTGTTCTACCATCACTTCTCGGATATAGTCGCCTTTGATACCACATATAAAACAAATGCTTTTGGCATGCCCTTTGCTCCCATACTTTGAGTGAATCACCACCTTAGCACAACATTTTTTGGGTTTGCCCCTATATTTGATGAGAAAGTGGAGTCTTTGGTATGGGTATTTGAAAATTGGCTAGAAGCAATTGGTGGATGTCAACCCAGAGTAGTTATCACCGATCAGGATCTTGCCATGACCACTGCAATGAGACAAGTTATGAATAAAGACAGATATCATTATTGTAAGTGGCACATACTTTCAAAGGTCAAAGAAAAATTGTGTCATGTCATGTGAATGAGTCCATATTGCTCAGAAATATTCAAAAACTGTATAATAAGCCAAACTGAGGAAGACTTTGAGTCAAAATGGAAATATCTTACTGAGAAATACGATCTTCTAGGAATGAATGGCTTAATAGATTGTACATATGTTGAAAGCAATGGATTGATGCATACATGGCAGATGCATTCACGACAGGTATGTCATTGATTCAGATAAGCGAAGAAATTAATGAGCACTTCAAAATGTATGTGACTTCCAATACAAGCTTGTGCACATTGTTGGAAACTACTATAAAAGTGCATGATAAAAAACTTCTTAAGATGAGAGAAAATAACTTAAAAAACATGACATCTAAGCCTTTTATGAGGACCACGTTTGACATCGAGGCTCACGATTCGAAGATATATACACACAAAGTTATGAAGTTGTTTGGATAAGAAGTTGTAGAAAGCGCCAATTACATGAGTGAAATTATTGAAGACAATAGCACAGTTGCAAGCTTTGAAGATATACACACAAAGTTATGAAGTTGTTTGGATAAGAAGTTGCAGAAAGCGCCAATTACATGAGTGAAATGATTGAAGACAGTGGCACAATTGCAATATTTAAGGTATCAAAACGTGAAAGTGTGCAGTTTACAAAGGGAGTGGACATGACAAAATGAATTGTCCATCTCTTGCATGTTTCAAGTATGAATGAACGATTGCTCCATTTTTTGTACTCTATGTGATTTTAATATGAATTATTTAAATATAAATATTTGAAATGGGTTTTCTTCGTTTAAGTTAAATGTAAATATAAGATACACGGACGGGTCATGTGAGAATGTCGAACATGCTGAGTAATGGTAATAATTTTTTGAGAAGCATTGTGGTACTTCTATCCGTGCTTGTATTACTTACTGATGGTCGTACAGTTGCAGACACCGATTGATGGATGACTTCACATTTCACTTGATGTTTCCAAGTCATAAAACAATGTCTGCACTAGCTCCGATGAGTTTACCTTGTTTCATGGTCATGTCCATCCACAATAGATGGTGGTGATGGTAGAATAGGCTATCATGTAGTGAGAAGAATATTTTAATTATTTGTAAACTTAATAACACACCTTTTGGAGGGTGTTCCTTTTGGAGCCATTTGACATATTTTTCTCGTATGGGACCATGTATCTTTTACTTTTTATGGATGTTTTCGAACTTTAGCAGTGTGAAATTGGTTTGTTTTAATCAGTAGTGCAAAATTAGTTTGTGGTGTGTTCATTGTTTGTATTGATTTGTTATCTTGGAGCTCTCTCGTTATCTTGGGATAGTGCTTGATTGGGTTTGGAATTTTTGACAGATTTTGTATGATATACGGCTTGAAAAACCAAAAATATGGCAACAGAGCCCAATTGGGTTTGGAATTTATGACAAGTTTTGTATGATATATGGCTTAAAAAACAAAAAATATGGCAGTAGTGCCTAATCGAGTTTGGAATTTACGATAGGTATTTCACAAAGGCATTCTTTTAACATGCGGGTACTTAGCATGGTATTCAAGGGGCATTCTTTTACCAGGGGCATTCTTTTAACATGTAAGTACCTAGCATGTTACTCACGGGTTTATTATGGTAATTTTGCACAAATGTATTTAAAGGGATATACATTTCTCGAGTTGTTTAAATTCTCAAATTAACACTCGGGACCAGCTCTAAGTCAATCAAATAAGTGGCCACATGATAATATCTATTGTCCATATGTCACTCCCTATATATCATTTCACCAGCATGAGCTTGCACAAACAAGTGTGTGTTGTCCAACATGTGAATGATAAATTTTTTAGAAGCGGGAAATGATGCATTTAGAGTCGCAATAAATTGAGCCATTGGAACACCACTACAAACCAACACCAGAAACAAATTACATATATATGCATAAAAGTTTTGTGATACCTGACCACTATAATGAAATATAAGTCTTTGTTTTACTATAAGAATAGAAGCGTCTCAATGAAGGCTGAAATATATAAGACTACATAGAAATTTGCAACACAATTTGAAGAGAAATGACTGAAAACACAAGGGTTCACATGCAACTATAAGAAAGAATGGCATGCTTTCACATGGCCGAATTTCAGCTTTTATAGCACATTTTTTTTATAGCCCTCAATAAATGGCACAATCGCCCCAAAGCAGATCCAAATCTGGTCGAAGCAGCCCGAAGTGTCTCGAATCTGACTGAAGCTACAACACCAAGCTTCGCTTTGCTTCAGTCTATGCTTTAAATCCAAAGGATTCAGCCTCTTCAGTTGAAGCGAAACGAATTTGATAACATTGGTGTAAGGTTGACACCCTATACAAATCTCACCCAACTTTCAAATCATACATGAAATTTTACACTAAAATTCCTTATAATTATGTACGTCCAGTTTCTCTTAGAAAGAGTAGCCCTAACCGTGACAAAAGTCTTATTCCATAACAAGTAGCCCCAATAAACACAATCATTTCTTTTTCAGTATTGTGTACCACAATACCATTTACTTTTGATATAAAGATATTACAATTACTTACAACCATACGATGTGAAACCTCGTAGCTTAGGTGTATTACAAAGTTCAATAAAAGTTATTTTGAAGTTTGAACTTGGTCAATAGAATAAAATACATTCATCCATTTTCGCATCTAATGGTCAAGATTAATTGTGACCATCTTGTACTAAAGGTAAATGGTCTCATTGAATACTTTTCTTTTTATAGATCTGCTTGATTTTAACCATTTTTGAAATTTAAAAATTTCTAATTAGGTATAAAATCAATTTTAAGACAATAATAAGAAGTTTTTACAACAAAATTACATGTTATGATAAAATTTTAAGGTGCGCCTTAATTGGAATGTTTAAGGTTGCAACCTTATAGAAACCACACCCTTTTTTAAATATTATAACTAGAACTATATAGTTAAGAAAAAGTTTATATAAGGACAAGGCCCTAAACAATCCATGTAAAAATTCACCAAAAGAGGTTGTTTTAATGCCCAAAAACTCTCAAATTGGTAATCTCAACCTCAAGATATACAGACATAGAAAAAAAAAGGATTTCAAGCCCTAGAAACAATGTATCTTGTAATGCATTTTTTTTACCGTCAATTTTTCAGATTCTTAAATGTTCATAAATTTGCTTGATCTATACTATTTTTGAATATTTAAAGTTTACAGATAGAGATAGAAACTAAATTTTCAGGCCATCACAATGATTTTGAGTATTGTAACTACATCTTTCGATACCATTTGAAGGCACGCCTTATTTTGATGGTTTAGGGCCTCGGCTTTACACAAACCATACCCATATAATTATTATTTATTTTATTAAATATTATTTAAATAATAAATTGGACGGGAATAGTGTTCATGTCAAGTATTTGAACCTATAACAGATCTGCTGGGAATAATTTGAACCCATACCCAGACCTGGAGCAGGTCCCGGTCCATTACCAACCTACCCTCAAGCGTCGACATCATGTGGATGCCATACCATCGCAACGTAGGGCACATTTCACTTTCTGTACTCCGCATAATTTCATCGAGTCACTGAAAATTCCATATAAATTCGCGGGAGGATAGATGACTATATAACGAGACACACCCGGCCAGGAGACAATTTTAGCGCAGTTCATTTTTTCCTTTTGCGATCATTTTTGGATGGCATTTGTCTGCCAGTTTTCTTCTTCCAAGCCTTTCACCTCTTGTCCTCTAACCCTAACTGGTCATGTTTTAAAAGAAGTTTTCTATAGGGTTTCTCCATGGAGAAGCTTAAACCCTAGGGTTCCTAGAGTTTCGATGGCCACTGAGGCGGCTTCTTTGACGGCAAAAGAAGGAGTAGGCAATTCATTAGGGTTTTTAAGGAGACAGGACTTCCCTATTCTTAACCAGGTATTTTCAGTAGATTTCTCGAGTTTATTTGGACTGGTAACTAATCTGATTTGTATTCTTTGATGATTATCAGTTGCTCTCTTCTTGCCATGGAATTAGGCGTTTGATAATTAGTGGGTTTTGGAGCATGGTTTGTTTATACATGCGTCTCTTCTTTGGTGATATTATCTGAAATAACAGTATCATCAGGAAAGTTTGTTTTTCTTTTTTTTCAGTCATGTGGTGAAATTTTTCTATGTTTTTTATGGGATAAGATTGTAGAAATTCGATATGGACAGAATAGATTTGTACTGGAGATTGGAAGAAGGGAATGCAAGAACGTAGGCTGATATTGCTAGAACTTTAAATGAGAACAAGGCTAGTAGTGTGCTGCCATGTTTTTTGTCGCAGTTGTAAAACAACCCTTTACCTCTCCGCCCCTTCCTCTCGGTCCGGTTTAACTGTGTGACAAGCATTGCTTTTTAGTATTCTGCTTTTTAGTGTCGCAGGTGTATTTGTGGGTGCAATCTCGGGGTTGGAGGCTTCAACTATTGTTATTGGGTTAGTATTTTATATTCTTGTAGATGCGCCAATCCAATTGAGTCCAAAAGATTTGTTAGAATGGGCATCACATTTATTCATTTAGTGCACTGATAAAACTAAGTAGTGAAAATAGACTCCTTTGATCCAGTTATTCATTGGCTCTTGGCTGGCTTCTTCAATTGTGTTTGATAAGTTTGATACTCAAGAACCCACTTTGTTTGCTGGATCTTAGTGAGTGGTTTCCTCACCAAATTGGCTAGGACCAAAGTGAAGGCAACAAAATCTTGCTATGTCAGACTTACTCCACATTTTTCGAAGCCACTGATACCACTGCACAGCATCACCCTCCAAATGGAAAGAAGCGAAGTTCACGTTTTGATCCTCGGCAAGCTGGTTGAAGGTGAAGAATTATTGTGCTTGGTATTTCAACTTGTAGGGCCCTCATTATCAATCTGTGGAAATTTAATCCTCGCAGAACGAAAAATAAAAAGGTTGACAGCTGCTATTGCGGTGCATGGCAGTCCCATTGGAGGGCTTGATTGCTCATGCAATGGATGGATGTCCCTTAGGAGGGGCTTGAGCAGTGAACCTCCTTTTGCACTTTCTTTTAGAGAGATAGATAGTTCATCATACTTTTGATCCATAAATGCAATTAAGGAATGAATATTACTCATGGTGTGTGACTGTGCAGCCTCATTCTCTTTAATGATTTACTTTATTTCTTGTTCCATCTTCTTCATTTCTGGAACTCGAGAACTGTCAGCCATGAGAAATCATGTTGATCCCCAACTCAACCTGGAAGGTTGTTCTGTATAAATTTCTGTAGACTAAATAGATCTATATTAGGAATTGAAAGAAAGGAATGCAAGAGCGCAGGCTCATATAGCTAATTTTTTAAATAAGAAAAGAACGAACAATAAGAACAATGCAATGTCTCTCTTCGAGGGGGAACTCCTCCAACTTTCGTCTTTGAGGGGAAACTCTTCCCTTTACAATGCTACAATACGAAATCTGATATTCTTCCCTTCATGTTTACCCCCTATTTGTAATCCCATTACCCATTATAGCTATTTCAATCTTACCCCTAGACAACTAAACCCATAACCAATTGTGTCCCCTTCCTCCCTCTCTGCCTCTCTCTTTCATCCTGGTAATTAAAACTATATCCTACACTAAGAACCATTCCAAAGTCTATACTATCTTCCACATAATAAAATTTTAGGAATTTGAAGAATTATTTGTATGGGTGTTTTTATGCAAGGTTTATTATCATTTGCTGGAAAACAGTTTCATCTGGAAGTTTAGAATTGCCTTTCATTAATAAGTAATTATATTTAATTAATCATTACTTATTGGTATGTTCTGCATCATTGGGATAAAGTGTTGGAATATGGCAGGAATTTGGACATTATCTATTCATAAGTGCACTTCTAAGCATAATGGGTTGTAGATTTGTCAGAGAAAAGAGATGCAGTTATAAGGAAATTTTAAACCCCATATCCATAAATTCCAGTAGCAGATAGATTTTCAATTGTGTATTTGAGAGGGGAAGAAAGTTCACGCTCTAAATAAATTTGGAAAAAATGGAATATAGTCTGTCAATATCCCTCTGATCATAAATAGACTCCTTTGACATATTTCACCTGGAACTTCTCTGGGATTCAGTTCTATATGTTGTTGATATTAGCTTGAATCTTTTTATTTAAATCATTGATGATGTAGCAATTTTTGCAGAGGGAGAGCACATATATTTGAGTGAGCACATATATTTGCAACTATTTAACTTCTACCATTATGTCCGTGGTTTTTGACACATGTTGATACATGAGGGACACAGCTTCTGTCTCAAAAATTAGAAACAGACACATGCATGTAGGGTCTGCATGCACTGACAACCAAGATATCGATGGTTGTTGGCATGTATTGACACATGAAGGATCTGATAATAAAGATACTTTTGCTTAATTTTTTACTTTGGAATGTCACTAGAAAAGTACTTAATGACACACTTCCCCTTCCGTGAAATGAACAAGTGATGTATGGTTGTATCGTTCTTGAAAGGCCAATAATGGAATTGGTGTTCCTGATACTCGTATCGTATTAGACACTAGGTCATGTATCCATGCCATTGTAGCATAAGCGTGCAGGTATATTCACGTAGAAATCTGTACCGTCTAGGCATCTAACAATACCTGCTACTTGCTTTTCTTATGCAGCGGAATAGTTTGGTTCATGGTTACTCCTGTGGTAAGTCAAGCCTCTAATGCTTTATCTTTTTGTTTGCATCTTGGCAGTAAGGAGTGTGATTTGCACGACTTATTTAGAGCAATGGTATTTCTGGGTGCCCTTCTAGATGGTTTAGGCTTTATTGTGGCATTGGAATTGTCTTCTGGCTAACATGCTATTAGAAAAAGTCCTTTCAAAATTGAATCTGATTTTGACGTGTGCTTTGATTTAGTATGGTTATTTTGCTGATACTAGTTCAATCATCACATATTAAAGGTAAGTTGGTTGAATACAATTTACAGGAGGTGAATGGTTCAAGACTGGTGTATTTGGACAATGCTGCAACATCTCAGAAGCCATCACTTGTTTTGGACTGTTTACGAAATTACTATGAGAGCTTCAACTCCAATGTACATCGAGGAATTCATCACTTGAGGTATCTAAAGATAACATTTAATGTCTTCCTTTCTGCCTGCTCACTTTTTATATAGGTTTGTGTGGAATTTGTTTCTTTGGATCGTGGGGTTCTTTATGATCTTTTATGCTATGCATGGTTTATAATGGCTTTGGATTAATGGCAAAATCAAACTGGATGTTTACTTGTGGGGTTGAACTTTCATCTATGCAGGGAAATGTTTAATTTGTTAATTTCAGTTTTTCTTAATATCCCTTTATATGTCATTCAATTTATGTTGAAATTTGAATTAACTTATTTGAATTAACTTATTCTCATTTTTATCATCCTGATAGTTCTTTTATTGATAGTAATTGCTTTTAGCCCTAGGATTTTTTAAATTCGAGCTTAACATCTATAACTTAGTTTTATTTTAATTTTCGATAGTGGGTATGAATGCAACGAGGTTATGGTTATCTTTTAAAGTCATAATCTATGCATATGTGAATGGTTTTGTGGTAGGTGAACAATTTCTACTATAGTCTAATTTTGATGATAAATTGATGAAATTGCACCTATTGTTAATTAAATATCTTGAAAACTGTTGTATGGCTTTGGATATACTCTTTTTTTTCCTTATATTTTTATATTTTCATCATTAAGAAAAAGACCCATAGGCTTCCCCATGTCAGCCGAAACATTTGACTATTTTCTTCCTTTGACAACAGTTTTTAAGAAAACTTATGGTACATACGTGTAAGGATTCAATCGATATCTGGACCCAATTTTTTGATGAAAGAAAAAAAAAAAATGAACAACAAAGAAACTCAATCAAGTTCATATCATAATGTCACAGGGGACCTTTTGGATGGAAATTAATTCTATCTAGAGTTTATTACTCTATCCAAAATTAGTATATTCTTTATAACACTATTTTGTTGTTTGGTAGGTATTATTACATACACAAGTCTATATGCATGTTTGTATTATTTGTTGTAATGTTGTATTGATGAGTGAACTTGACACAAGTTCTTTCTTTGTCCCGTGAAGTTGAAATGAGAACCCATATCTCTGAGTTTTAGAGCATCCTCTACCCTGCCTTCGTTGAATAAAAAAACTACCTATCTGTGTACCCACCACGTGTACAATATGTCCCATATAATTAATGGCTCAGAATCTTGAAAAATAAGCTTGTGTGAACATGAGTATCTTGGAGCAGTGCCTAGGAAATACCCAAAACCCAGATTTTAGGGCCAGTTTGGATGTCAAATAAAAAAACCTTCACATTGAAAAAAATCGTAAGTTTTTTCATCCTTAATTAAGAAACATTGCCATCTTTTTTTATTATTATGTTGGGCTGTTTGGATGGAGTTAACATACTTAAAGCAAAGTCGCATTCTACCCTTCCAAAATTCTCTTGCCAATCCAAAAAGTTTTCTTGTGTCAAAAAATTTGTTTCCATACAATAAGCAAACCTGCAACCCGAGCTTCTCCATATTCATGAAGAGAAGGGGTTTCCCATGGGTGTGGTATGAGAGAAAAGACTTGCCTTTTGTAGAGAGAGAAAGCGCCTTGGCCTTACAAAAACGTCGCTTAGGGCTGCCATGGATGGGGCTTGAGCTTCTCTGGTTTTTTGCTACCCGAGCTTTTCCTTATTCATGAAGAGAAGGGGCTTCCCATGGGTGCGGTATGAGAGAAAAGACTTGCCTAAAAAGAGAAAGGGCATTGGCTTTACAAAGATGCCGCCTCGGGCTGCCATGGATGAGGCTTGAGCTTCTTTGGTTTTTTGCAACTCGAGCTTCTCCTTATTCATGAAGAGAAGGGGTTTCTCATGGGTGTGATATGGGTTTTTTGCAAACCGAGCTTCTCCTTATTCATGAAGAGAAGGGGTTTCCCATGGGTGTGATATGAGAGAAAAGGCTTGCCTTTTGTAGAGAGAGAAAGGGCCTTGGCTTTACAAAGACGCTGCCTAGGGCTGCCATGGATGGGGCTTAAGCTTCTCTGGTTTTTCTAGAGAGAAAAAATGAAAATGCTCTATATATTCAGAGAGAGTAGATTTGGGGTTTCTAAGGTTTCATGGAGTTGTTAGGTCACGGGTTGAAGTTTGCACGGGGGTGAGAGAGCTGCAATTTCATAAAAAAAAAATTCAAGTCTTACTTGAATTTTTTTATACGGTAACCTTTGCCTTGACACTGCAGTATTTTTTATTTCAATCTAAAAATCTAACAAAATCCTGAGGTTATCCAAATGGTTCAAATTTGTTTCACAAGATTTTTTAATTGCAATCCGAAAATATTGCAATTTTGGGTACATCCAAACTGGCACTTAGCAATTTTACAAGCTTGTGAGTCCAAACAATTGAAATGTAAAATCTGGATTCCATCCAGATGCTATCCAAACAGCACATACCCAAAACCAGGTTTAAATCACCCAGTCTTATACTTGGCTTTTAGATAAAACGCAACGTATTTTATTTTTTTACTCCTAGCTTAATACCCCCCTAGCGATTTAAGCCTCCTTATCGAGTTCTGTGTCCTCAGATTCAGGCGATCGAACTCTAATAAAATATATTTGTATCCATTTTTAAATCTCATCAAGCTAATGAAACACCATATCATCTGATGCAAGTTCATAACTAGGTTGAAAACTAGCCACACCCACCATTCTCATTTTGCCCTCTCTCTGTATCTATGCTCGAATTCAAGCAACCAAAACTCCACACGTCTACCCTTAGAGAAATTCAAAACTTTAGCAGCTAAATCAAACATCTCAATCTCTCATTTTCCTCCACTAAAATCTTCCGCCACAAAATCAAAATCACTCTAATTCATTATATTTGAAGGTTTATTGCTATCCTCTGTTTCTTGGTCTTGTTGAGACCTCGCCGTTGCGATATTGTACTTTTTAGGGATTTGACAAATTCTTTGGACCCTGACCCCAGGGGAACGGGTTTTCCACCATGAAAGCTCTGGTAAGTCTTTTATTTCCTTTGAGTGGGCCGTCTTGGAATGGGTCTTAATTCGAGCAAAGAACCTCTGAAATCGCTTTCTGTGCTCTTATGGCCTGAACTCTTTTGAGGAGAAATTTCGGTGGGGGTTTAGGCTGTGTTATAGAAAAAAAAACAACTAGGCTCTGGGATCAAGCTATGTTTCCAACTCGACAATTACTCGTGGTTTCAGTTGGGTCTTTAATCCAAACCTCTGAAATTGCTGGTTTCTTCTCATGTCCTGAACTTTTCTGAGGAGAAATTGGGTGGGGGTTTCAGGCCTTGTTATTGCAAGAAAAACAACCAGGTTCTGGGATCAAGCCATGTTTCCAACTCAATAATTATTCCTTCCCAGTCTATGATAGAACTGAATTGATGGGGCAAAGTTAAAGAGGGCTCTTTTGCCATTGTTTTAGGGTGTGAAACCTTGGGCTCTGGTTTTGTGGGTTTGACGAGTAAGAGGAAAAGAACATCTGTTTGGTGGACTACATGGGCAAAGCTCCAAGATATGGCTCTGAAATTTCGTTTTCACTTTGAGATTGTGTATTTCTGAAAAGAAAACCAGACTAAAACAGAGAAATCTATCAAGAATAGTGGAGTTTTTCACCTTTATTTTGAAGGTTTTGGTCATAGAATGACGGGGATTTAGAGAGAACCTTTCCTTGGGTTCAATGAAAGAAGTGGGCCTTTTTCGATCATTCCCCATTAAATTGGAGTGTTGTTACTTGGTAATAAGAATACATACCTTTTTTTGGTGGTGTAAACTCATATGGGAACTCACTTAAAGGCTTATTTTCAAGTTCTTTGTAGGCACACAACCGAACAAAATATAGATTCTTTGGATTACCAGTGCTTATCAAGAGTAATATTGTACATCCATACACACCCTAGATGTACATACATATATGTACGGCGGTATGTGTATCAAGGGATGAAGAGATTACACTCACTAGATTATGCTGCAGACTCATATCTTACCAGGGACCCAGCTATTTATATAAGGAACACAAACTTCCTTTGCGACCACATTAAGATTGAAATATGATATCGTATGTAAGCTAATGTGCATGTGACAAAAAATTGAGCTAAAATCTCTCGAAATCGAGCTACAATCTCTGCCAGTGCTTGGTAATACTCATTTAAAAAATACAGCGTTTTTGTAATAATTAGAGTGCGGTGTGGTCTATCTATAATGTTTTTTCCTACTTATAGTCATATTGAAATAAATCTGAATTTTGTAGTTATGGAAGTAGTTTTTTGTAAAGCTATTTATACTGCTTTTTTCTGTTTTTTCATGTATGTGTTCTGGCACTTATTATCCTTGATGAAGGTAGTGCTAAAGCCACAGATGAATATGAGCTAGCTAGGCAAAAAGTAGCAACATTTATCAATGCATCGGAATCGAGGGAAATTGTATTTACTCGAAATGCTACCGAGGCAATTAATCTAGTGGCTTATTCATGGGGTCTTTCGAACCTTAAATCTGGAGATGAGGTATGGAATCACTAGTGCTTTTCTTGTGGGTCATCTCATTTTTATGCCCTTCTGTGAATAGATTAGATAGCTAGCTTCTCTAGACTGACAAATTGGCTCCATCTCAGTTGGTGAATCTTCAAAAAAATAATGCTCTCTTCTGTTGCATAATTGTCACCTATAGTCCCCAACTTCTACTGTAGTTGGTCACCTGTTGCCTCACTGAACCACCTACCCAAGCATGAACTGAATTTGTGAAGCAAACTGCAACTTGTATTGATATTACCTTGGATTTATAATATAAGCTGCATCTTGTGATCCGTAAGTTGTAAAAATGCTACAAAATCATTCCCAAAAGTATAGAAAAGTAGAACCACGAACCAAACAAATATTCTCTTCACTTATCTATATGGAATTAGGAGTGGGTAATGTGGTACTGAATTTCATGGCTATCTAACTATAATATTTAAGTGTCTGACTAAGTGGTTACGCACTCAATTCCTTAAGTGGACTCTGTTGCAGATTTTACTTACTATAGCTGAGCATCACAGCGCTATAGTTCCTTGGCAATTTGTAGCTCAAAAGACTGGAGCAGTCTTGAAGTTTGTGACTTTGACAGAAGAAGAAGTGCCAGATGTGGAACAATTGAAATCATTAATTTTGAAGAAGACAAAGATTGTGGTCTTACATCATGTCTCAAATGCACTTGGTAAAATTAGTGACCCAGATCATTTTTTCAAAAATTATATTCTTTGTGATTTTACTTATGCAGCCAGACGTTTTGGCATTTTATTTCTTACTTGACCTAAATGAATGCATAGATGACATAAAGTTCTGTTGAAATGCGAGATTTCTAGCCCAGTTAAATTCAAAGTCATGTTATATGAAACATTTCCTTTATTGATTTACATTATGTTGGAATCATTACCTTTTGTTAATAGTGTTTATTTGTTAAAATATTGATTCCTTTTAAGAACTGAATGCGAATTAACCCTACAGAAAACCAGATTCGAATTAAATTTTACCAAAAAAAAAAAACTTTTCGAATTAGATGAGCAAGAACTTTCAATTCATTGCACAAGTTGAAATTCTATTGCAGATGATTCAAAATCATAGTTGACAAACTTGTAGTGGACTGAAATTGTACATCTCTAGTGACTTAACTTCCTTTGAAATATATGAAGTTATTAACTAATCCTTTGATGGAAATGCCTATTAAATTATTTATTTTATTTTACTTGTTGATGAGTACATATGGTTGGTAGAAATGGATCCCGAGATGCATGTTGTGGCTCCGCCACCCTGACCATGAAAGTATCCAACTGTATGATGTATACTACAATTATTTTTCAGGTTCTTTTCTTGCCATTGGCGACATTGTGCAATGGGCACATGATGTGGGAGCCAAAGTGCTCGTTGATGCTTGTCAAAGTGTTCCTCATTTACCGGTTAATGTACAGGAATTAGATGCTGATTTCCTAGTTGCCTCCTCTCACAAGGTCAGATTCATCATCACTCGCCTTCTCTGCTTGAGGTTTTCAATATCTCTATTTTTGTTTTTCTGGTGTAACTTCTGTTATCGTGGGGCCTTTCGTCAATAACGTAGAGGGCGTTTTGCTTGGAGATTTTAAAAAGGCTATAGAGTTATACAATGTTTGCTTGCTCCAACTGAGTAATAAACTTCTCTCAGATGTGTGGGCCTACAGGCATCGGATTCTTGTATGGTAAAAGTAAGCTCCTGTCTTCAATGCCTCCTTTCTTGGGTATGCTCTCTCTCTCTCTCTCTCTCTCTCTCTCCTTATCTTTCTATTTCTCATGTGCTCTCAGCCACATCTACTACTCGGTTGTGTGCACATTCACAGAAAAACACATGTCCTTGTGCATTTGTATTGCCTTAATTGCTGCTAGATACAAAGTTTTGGTCTTTTTGGGTTGATGGTAGGCAGTTTAAGGGGATGACTAGTTGTTTAGGGTCTTGGAGGGGATAGTCTTGGTTCCTTAATTTTAATCCACTTTTTGTGTTATATGTTTTTACTATTTTACGTATTTATTTCTTGCATTGGGCGACAACAAGTCTTGTTCATCGAAAGGAAAAATATCAAAATTTATGCTATCATAAGTTTATTTTAAATTTATATATTTTAACTACTTTAGTTATCTCTTTCTTAGATGGGATAATAGCAACTCTCATTCATCGATAGGAAAATAATCAGAATTTATTATATTGTTAAGGCTATGGCTACTTTCTAGCATTCAAGGCATAGAAATGCAGAAAGCACTACATATACCACTGCTTTTTGGTATATGGTGGCCTGATGACATCTAATGTCCATGCATATTGACGGAGAATGGGAGATTGAAATGCATCCTCGCAAACATCTGTCATTGGGAACTGCAGTGAATCTTGATAGCTCCTCATCAGGATCGGACAGTGGATGCACCTGTTGTGTATCATAGGGCATGGACCAGTCTTGTATGATATAACTATCCTTAGAAAGAAGGATAATCACTTGTTAAAGACAAGAGCTTGTGCCATCTTAAGTTTGAAATTCTTTTAATTTTAGAAGCGCATGTTGTATTTTGAGTTAGGCCACATTTGATATGGATTGGCCAAGGCATATTATGAGCTTCAAAGCTGTATGGTGGGACAAGTGCTGCTTTATCTTTTATAGATGGGCAGTTTATTGGGTTTCCTTGTGACTAAGCTGTTTGGTACTATATTTCAGGTGGCGGTGAGATGATTGCTGATGTGTTTCTAGATCACTCTACATATGCAGAACCTCCTTCTAGGTTAGAGATCTTCTGTTAGTTGTCACACCTTAAACACACACATAGTGACGATGTTTTCTTTTATTATACTTTCTCTCTTTCTCTTTCTCAGGTTAACAATAATATTCTGGAAAAAGCAAGGCTTTCTCAATAGAAGCAGTTTCTGATCTTAATCGAGTTTGCCTTGGGTAGTTCAACTATCTTACATAAAGAACTAAGAAGTGGTGCCATAGAAAAAGCTCTTCCTCTCTTTCAACTTTTCAAATAAGGACAAAGTTTATGCAAGGCACCAACTTTCTACTGTAGAAGTGAGGTGCATCTTAAAAACCTAACGGAAAAAAATGTTCCAATGCTAGAAAACTTTTCCATCAATCATCTTGACTTCAAGATATTTCAAGTCCTAAAAATAGTGCATATCGTTATATATCACTTGGACTGTCCATTTTGATGATTTTTAAGTAGTTATAGATCTGCTCAATCCAAACTATTTTTGGGACTTCAAATTTCATAATTAAGGGTGGAAATAGATGTTTAAGCCATTGCAAGACTTTTTGGCACCGAAACTGTTGCTTTCGATACGATTTGGAGGTGGGCGTTACTTTGATTGTTCAACGTTGAGGCCCTACAAAAACCTCATCCTATATATATGATTTTCTTCCTTTTCTTTGTGACAGGTTTGAGGCCGGAACTCCTGCAATTGGGGAAGCCATAGGGCTGGGGGCAGCTGTTGACTATCTGTCGGGCATTGGCATGCAAAATATTCATGAGTATGGGGTATGTTGTCCCTTTTTCCTACGGTCTATGGTTTCTTTTTCATAATCCTAGAAAGAAAATGCAGTACTGAGATTCTTCAAACAATCCATAATATCTCTTTTCCCGCCACCCCCACCAAAAAAAAAAAGAACAAAAGAAAGAGGCTTCAAAAGAAATTTAGTGGTGAGATCTTTTAAGCGCCAAGAATCTATCTCTCTTCCTCTCACGCACACACATACACACACACTCATATTGATGACGTTGTTTTGTTTTCAGTTGGAGCTGGGAGTTTATCTATATGACAGCCTCCAAGCACTCCCTAATGTGCGCATCTATGGTCCTGCTCCTTCAGAAACTGTCAAGCGTGCACCTCTTTGTGCATTCAATGTAGAAAATATTCATCCCACTGACATTGCCACTTTTCTGGATCAACAGGTACAATTTGAGTTACCCTCTAGACATTTGTCATAATAACACATCTCATCTTATTTACCAACTAGGTCAGTTTTCATAAACTCAGTTAGTCTGACTCATACTCGCCAGAGTTCTTGGACTCGGCAGCCTGTATGCTGAGCCTTACTGGTTCACAAGGTTTACCAACTAGGTCAGTGTTCATAAACTCAGTTAGTCTGACTCATACTCGCCGGAGTTACTCGGACTCGGCAGCCTGTTTGCTGAGCCTTGCTGGTTCATGAGGTTTTATTGTTAGTATTTTAAAGACTTGTCTGAGTCTCTGACAGGTTCAGTTGAGGTGAGTTGCTTAAATTGATCTTGGGACTGTAGTGAGTCCCAACCCGAGTCCTCATACTTGGTGAATTGGTTATCATCATCCTGAAAAAGAACAATATTGTTCACAATGTGAAAAATAAACAGGTTTATCTTGCATTTTTCTGATTTAGCTATATGGCTTTTCTTTTATTGAATGTTTTGGACAATATTTGCGATTCTAGAAAGTGAACTAAGGTCCCATTCTTCTCCTTGGATCTTTAGGTTTTTTAGAGTTTCAAAATCTACATTTGACAACCCTTTAGATTCATATACATGAAATTAATTAGTGACCCCCTCACTACTGCTCCAGTATGCTAGCAAGCTGTGATTGCCACCTGTAGGTGCAAAGCGCGTGTGCCCCTGCATGAGAGAGAGAGGGAGAGAGATATGTTGGGATAGCAAAACAGCTACATGCATTATTAAGTAGGCACTTTTGTCATTATTGTGGTTGTGTGCGTATGCATGCCTGCGTATTGCAATGTATGCATGCGTGGGTGTTTATCTAAATGTTTGTATGCGGATGTTTTTGTATGTGTCAGAAATGTTATGCATGTATTTATGTATGTAGTTTCCTTTTACATTTTTTTTTGTTTTTCCCAGCATGGAGCCGCCATATGCTCCAGGTCATGTAAGCATGTGCTTTCCCTTTAAAACCTTTTTACCTGTTCCCACCATGGAGTGGCCATAGGGTCTGGCCATGTGCTCCAGGCAATGTATGCATGTATGCATATGCACTCCCAAGTACTTTCTTTTGAAGTCTTTTTGCCTTCTCCATCAGGGAGTAGCCATCCGGTCTGGTGTGTATATATATATATATATAAAAAAAGATGGGATTAACCTACTAACTCATGTGAATATATGAGCCCAACGGCTCAGATTGAAACTGGGCCGATCTGACGATCACATATGTCCGATAGTTATTGAATTTTATTGTTTTCTCTACAAATCTAAATTACTTGAAATTTTAGGTATGTGTTCTTCTCATTAAGGCGCACCTAATAAAAACATAAAAAAAATTATTCGTGAAAAACAAAATGATCAAAATACTCCCGAAGCTTTTCGGGGGTATTTTGGTCAATTTATTTCGTATAAAATATTTTTTTGATGTTTTTTGAAGATTTAACTATTTTTTATAAACACACTGTTAAAATTTCAAGTGATTTGGATTTGTAAAAATAAAAAATTAAAAA
>NW_006498122.1:2019226-2043944 GCF_000471905.2 Amborella trichopoda
GTTAGGGTAAGGTACTACTAACTTAACTACTAGTAGGACCGACTTACCTTCCTACTTATTAGTCTAACCGTACCTACTACTTACTTCTCTCTCACCTACCTCTCTCTCTCTCTCTCTCTCTCGCTCTCTCTTTCAAATGGTTTATTTTGCATTGAGATGAGTTTATGGCTGAGTAATATTGACGAGGGGAGGCACTTTTTCCACCATTTTTGTCCTAAATCCTTCTCTAATAACATATTCTGTTGCAAAGCCACTCTGTTCAGGAGCTCGCCATTTTTCAACCACAAAACATGCCCTAATCTCTCCATTTACAGGGGCTTTGCTTCCAATGCTCAGCAACAGAAAAATATATGGATTTTCAAAATCGGATCCAACGGAGCTCTGCAACATAAAATGAGGCTTTGGCTTTACGCTATGAAGGAAGAGGGTTTCATAGTAGTGAATTTTTGTAGCTTTGTTTGCATTGAGAATCCAAAAGAGGAGGTGGCAAGGCATCGTTTATTCTTGCAGGCTCTTGTTGATATCATCTTAATTCATTTTAAAGATTTGTGTTGATTGAAGTAGCTGTCGATAAATTGATTTATATGATTGTGTGCTATTTCAGTTACATTATTATTAGTGCTTTTTATCTTCTTCTGTTGTTTCTATTTATTCTAAACTTGTGAATTAACTTTGTATGTTGCAAATTGTGAGCTCGGTCTCTGTGAATATGGAAGTAAATTTGGATCCGGATCCTATATATAATTTGGATTTTTATCTGAATCTGGATATTCAAGGTTCGATCTGATCTAGATCTATTTGGATTCGGATTTGGATCTAGGCCCAATTCCGGAAAATTCTTACCCTTAGGGATGTGTACTTTGCCCCAATATAGGAAAAATCAGGTGGTTCAAAGTCTAATTGCCTGGTTAAATCGAAACCAACCATTGGCTGGTTATGGTTTTGGTGAACCAACCAGGTATTTTTAAAAAAAATTAAAAAAATATACAAAATCCAAAAAAATAAGGGATTTTATTTGGAATGTATTTTAAATTTTTTTTATCATTTTGGCAAAGATTTGAAAATGTTTTGGCATTTTTTCATCTTTTTTGAAAATTTTTAAAAATATCCCTAAGCACAATTGATTCTTTAAATTATATATATATTTTTTTATTAATTTTCAACTTCATTTTGAATGTGTTTTGTTTAATCATTCTTTAAATATACTTTTCATATTTTATTATATTTTTTTAGCACTTTGTTGACTGCCAAGACTTGCCTAGTTATGCTGGTTGAACCGACCTATTTATTGGTTATGTCGGTTGAACCGCTTTTGGGGTCATGTGTGATTCACCCCGGTTCAATATTTTCTACAGTAATGAGATATGTGAAAAGGGGAAGGGAAGAGTAAGAGAGGAGAGTATCGTGTAGGAAGAAAAAGAGACATATTTTAAGTAATCACATTAGACAACTCTTGGACTTAAGACTTAAGATAGAACAAAGGAATTCACTACAAATAGGGATAAAGACTTATATGGATAGTCCTCACAAAATTAGAGAAACTTGGTTAGTTGTCTAGTGGGACTAAGAGAGAGAGAGAGAGAGAGCATCGAAAGGAAATGAGCGTAGGGTTCTCGAGAACCCATCACTTGTGGTACCGCGAATCACAAATGCTGAAATTTCACTAAAGATCGTATACATGATTGATCAAATGCAAAGTAGACGAATATAACTATAAATTCAATGCGAGAATTAAAACAAACATAAAAATCATACCACAACAGCACATAATTTACGTGGTTCACTTCATAGGGTTACATCTACGGTCTAAGCAATTAGAAATCCATTATCACAATAAAGATTACAGTTTTGGGTTACAAGATATATACCTCTCAAAACATCGGTAAAAAATCATCACCGATATCCCCTTCTAAACTCGCTCTCTTGATTGAGCAACACCGTTGATCAATACCTTCTTTTCCATCACAATACTGCTATTGAAAAGATAACATCGACAACAACCGAGAGAATTTCTATCTCTAAAAGTGTAAGCCTTAGCCAACCCAAAACTCATGGGAATACCGCCTCTCTCAAAGGCTATGTCTCTCTCTCTTGGAGACCCATTTTCATATTGGAGATCCACTCCCATAACCTCCAAAGGGTGACCCTCAAAAGGATGGGTATTATGTCTTCTTTCACTCTCCTATAAATATATCACTTTTTTGTTTCCATTTTTTATTTTTCATAATACCCTTAATCTTTGGAAGAAAATATGAGTATAGTGATTTGGTTGTCACCAAACCCAACAAGCTCCACCTTGATAGAAAAATCACTACAATTGCCTTGGCAACCTTCATTGAATAGATTTTTTGATTTTTTCTCACTTGTCTCCATCGTAGAATTTTCACAAATATTTTGTCTTCATATTTCTCCACCTCAAACCATGTATCCATCAAACTCCATTGTTCATCGTTTTCTTAATGCAAGCCTTAGCCCCATACACACCTTATGCTTTTATACCAATTGTAGGGTTCTTGGGGGAACCTTGCTTGCGGAATCGGGAATACAAATATCGGGATCGTACCTAAGATCGTATACTCAATTGGCTAAATGCGAAGTAGATGAATGCAAATATAAATCGAGTGCCAGAAATAAAGCAAACATAAAAAAACACTTCACAACAACACACGATTTACGTGGTTCACTTTGTAAGGCTACATCCACGGCCTCGGCAATTATAAATCTAATATCACAATGAAGATTACAGTTTTGGGTTACAAGAGATATGCCTCTTTCAAAACATCGGTAAAAAACCATCATCGATCTTCTCTTCTAAACCCACTCTCGATTGAGCAACACCGTCAATCAACACTTTCTTTCCCACCGCAATACTGCTATCGGAATGATAACCTCGAGAGCAACCGAAAGACTTTATCTATTTAGAAGTAAAACCCTAGCCAATCCAAAACTCATGAGAATACCGCCTCTCTCTCAAAGGCCATGTCGCTCTTTCTTGGAAGCCCATCTTTATATTGGAGATTCATTCCCATAACCCTCCTAATGGGAGACCCTAAAAAGGATAGGCATTATGTCTTCTTTGATTCCCTTATATAGATTTCACTTTCTTGCTTTCCAAGAAAATTACATTTTGTTTTACAATAATACCCTTTATCTTTTAGAAGAAAATATGAGTATGGAGATTTAGCTATCGCCAAACCCAACAAATGAGTAGTGTAGGAAAAATTTGGCGGTTTAAATTCTAACCACCCGATTAGCTTAGTTAAATCGGAACCAGCCACTGAACTGGTCATATATTTAAAAAAAAATATAAAAAATATGCAAATCTTAAAAAATAAGGGATTTTGTTTGGAATGTATTTTTAAATGTTTTTGTTGTTTTAATCATTTTGGCAAAGATTTGAAACTGTTTTTGGCATTTTTCCATCTTTTTTAAAAATTATAAAAATACCCCTGAGTACAAATTGATTCTTTAAAGTCTATATTTTCATTAATTTTCTACTACATTTGGATGTGTTTTGTTTAATCATTGTTTAAATATATTTTTATATTTTATTAGATTTTATTATATATTTTATTATATTTTTTTAATACTTTTTTTACCGCCCGGGGTTTGTCCGATTAGACGGTTGAGCCGACCGATTTACCGGTTAGGCCAGTTGAATTGCATCCAACCCATGTCCAATAACGGTTTCAGTTCGATTTTTCCTGCTCATGCCCCAAAAGAAATCAAAAAATTTGAAATAATGAAGGGACCAACCTAATTGTATTTTAGTTATTTTACTTTTTAGAAATTATTTTTTATGTATTTTTTTAGATATGTAATAGTGAGGCGTTCATGCAATCAAAATTACAGCTCAATATGATACTGAAGGAAAATCAAAATCAAAATCAAAATTCAAAGTATGATGAAATCTCAATATTCCAAATTGTAGCGTATGACCAAAGCCCTCTCTGGTGCTTGATTCATGAGCGTTTGGAAGTATGATGTATATGTAGATAAGGCGACAACCTGAATTAACGCTAAAGTGATCTACACAATTCAATATATATATGGGAATGTATTATCGATATCATAGAAGTTGGCTGTGATGCGGTAACAAGTTATAAGTGAATACTAAAAAAACAACAAAAAAAGGTTGCGGTATGTTGTTTCTTGATCGTTTAATATTATGTCTCATAAAATATGGCTTGTTTCTCAGCTGTCCTGTAGAACTTCTCATTCAATGCTTTTGATATGCGGTGATTAGAAATTCTTGATGCAAATCTCTATTTTGCTCACTTAGCTCTAATTGTATACACAATATCGTCCTCGATCTTTTTCATTCTTCTAGATTATCGATCCAACATATAAAAAGCAATTTCTTTTAAGTATTTTTTGGCCATGAGTTGTTAGCAACAAGCCGGAGCGACGTAAGGAGTGAAGATGCGGTAGCATGTCCAAGCTACTACGAAGTCAAGCAGGCGTGTGAGAGGCTTTCTAGCTTTCTATAGAGCTACTTGAAACGAACTTACAAGCCTAAAAGAAAGGGTTTGAGGGCTTTGGTTTCATCCGGCCTCTAAAGCTCACTCAACGTTTTTCTTGTCCCGTCTTTCATCGCAGGAAAAGTCTCCATTTTTATATAAACTTCAATCTTAACTACTTCTTTATTTCTACTCTTATTATTACTAAATTTAAGTGAAGTAATGTAGGATTTCATAAGCGATTACATGCCATTTTAATAGTGACTTCAATATCCTTAGTTTTTTTTTACACGATGATGATGTGCCATGAGTGAAATATTGTATGGAATATATAAATGGAAAAGTGTACGGTGAGTCAGCTGATTCACCTGTAGATGTGTGGGCCCCCATAACAATCCATCTTAAGTTAGCTATTATGATAATACGTTGTCCAAATAGAGAAGCAATACAAGCCCCTATGTGGACGAAAGGACTTCTTGCCAAGAGCCAATGCTTCCAAACATCTTCCCAAGTTTTTTTTGGATGATGCTTGCAAAAAGAGGAGAGCAACGCACCACCATCGAAAACAAACAAAAGGAGAGCAACGCCCCACTATGGAAAGCACCGCGAGGGAAAGTGACGGTGCTTGCCAAAAAAAAGGGATACCTTGCAATCGAGAAACTGACGACGCTTGTCAAAACGAAGCAAAGAACAAGAGAGAAATAGGTACGGCGGCTTCAACACGTTTCATGATTATGGACGAAACCCACAAGACATGGACCATGATCAAGAGAGATGAAGCAATCCCCAATAAGCAATAGATTGTTGCTGATAGATCGGCATGCTTTGATACCATGCAGAATTTGCCATAAAGAGAAATAGAGACGAGAGACAGAGAGAAAAATCAACAAGATATATATGCGGTTCGGCAATAGTGCCTACATCCAACAGAGGGTAAACTACTATCTTATTTATAGGGATTATTCTGGTTTATCAGATATTTATAGAGTTACAACTCTTGTTTTTTAAAAAATAAATCTCATTACAATTGGAATCCCATAAAATAATAAACTCAATATTTGGCTGCTCTAATTGTAAACAATGCAACATGTCACTGCAATTTGATTCATGGAGAAAGTCACTCCAGTTTGATTCATGGAGAAAATGATTGAATTACATTACAGGATAAATACTGAATCATCAAGTATATGTTATGCTTGGGAATGCTTCTCGCATGTTAGACTTGCAAGTTAACTTATATGAACACAAGCAGCGGCAGGCACTAAATTAGGATGAGGAAGAAGGAGTAAATTGCAATGGAGGAAACAATAATTCCAAATTATTGTCATACTTATCTATATAACTAATAGAATTAAGGTGTGATTTGTATGAAGTTGAAGCCCTAAACAATCAAAATAAGGCATACCTTCCAAAATAGCACCGAAAGATGTTTTTTTAGTACTGAAAATCTTTGTGATGGTTTGAAAATTTATTTTTGTCTCTAATTTTAAAATTTAAAGCTTAAAAGAAAGTGTAGATCAAGCAAATCTATGAACACTTGAAAATTAACGGTCCAAAAAATGTATTAACAAATGTACTATTTCTAAGATTTGAAATCCATTTTTTCTCACATCTTGAGGTCAGGATGATCAATTTGAGGATTTTTTGACATTGAAACAACTTCTTCTGGTGAATTTTTGAGGTGCGCCTTAATTATATTGTTTTGGGCCTCACCGTTATATAAACTTCTTCCATATAATTATGTGTAAGGGGAGAAATAGAGAAACAGGTGGGGGTTACTCGTGTGAAATTAGTAACATGAATTTGTAACAAACTAAATTCAGCATTAAAAAAGAAAAGAAGCCTATTGTACGTTACGGAGTTCTTGTAACATACCAAATATCAACTACTCAAACCCTTTTAAGTAATCAAAATGAAGCTTGTTTTTTTTTTTTTGGGGTAATTGCGTGGGGAAGACAGGGCCTACCCGATCAAAATGAGGCTTTCAACACATAAACTACCGCACTTCAAAGCTCCATTCAAAAAACAAGGATTACTCCAATGTGACTGATGGGTTTCCAACAGCCACCATCTAATGGTTATCGATCTTTAGATCTACGAACAGGCATTATGTATGTGCCTTTTATTCTGATGTACCGATGTGAGTATGTGAAGTACAAAGTGCACCATGAAATGCCCTTGCTCCATTGCACATAAAAGCGATTGCAGGCTCATGACACTCTTTGCTTGCTCCACACATACACCCACAATTTCATATTTATTCTATAAAAATAAACATGAGAGTGCTCACACATATACATACTCAATCCTCACTCTCTTATCGAGAGTAGCACTAAATCCCACACCTTACTCTCTCAACTGTATTTAAACATTTTGAGATACAATGAAGTATTTTTTTCAAAACCAAATTAGTAACATATTGGGGAGGCTCATTTCATGGAAGTTTGGAATCATGAAAAAAAACCATGATATCATTATCATCAGTAACCTTGTAACAAAGGAACATGGTACCCTTCCAAAGCACGTTGTGGTTCCCTCATGGGATTTATGGGGTTTTATTTCAACCCTCTGAACTGCATTTTCAAGGTATTGGGAGATTTCACAGAAAGCAATTGGTATGCCATGTTAAACTCAGGCACTGGGAAATGGAAACGGATTGCAGAACTGAGAGGGCCGAACTGTGTGGGAGAGTTTTTCACTTGCGTGTGCGGCATTCGTGTTTGGATTCGACATGGAGGGAGAAAAATGGGAATATTCATCTTGCCTAAGGAAGCCACGAGAAACTGATGCACAAGGCCATTTGAATTAATGGAATAGGAAGTGGGAGAAATCTATCACAGGGCCTATGAAACTGATCGAGAATGGAAGAAATCTATCACCGTGCCTATGAATTGGAGATTTGGATCTCAAGCTGTTTCTGAATTGGATATCATCCCACATTGTTGTTCTCTCTTTCTTCCTCTACTTTATCGGGGCATTCTCGAACCTTTTTTTATGTTACGATAGCCATAGGAGAAGGGAACTGTAGTTGGCTATTCAACAGGGGTGGCCAAGAATCGTGGGTTAAAGTTCCTCCATTTACACCAACACTCCTCTGCTGTAATTACTCGGACAGGTAACGATCATTCCGATTTCATTTTTTGACATTGTGTTCTTAGATATAATCCTTTTTGTATCTCTGGTTGCCCGAATTATTACATATCACACACCTTCTAGTCGGTCCATAGACTTCTGGCAATTTTGTGAGATATTGTAAAGCAACCAGAGGTTTTCAGTCACGATTTCAGAAGTACTCAACTTTAAAAGCAAACCACCAATCCTCATAAACCCCGTTTCGGATGGAAACACAGACCTTATACTTGTTTTGCAATGGAATTGGGGGCTTTGTACCTGAACCTGAGAACTGCCCCTGTCCTCCATGTGCAAGTGAATATATGTCAAAAACTGGTTAGCTGACAGCATTGATATGCCTTTTTGTTTTGTTTTCCTGCGCATGCTGTTTGATTATGCTGCTTTCTTAGTTATCAAGATCAGGGCAATTCACTTGTGATTTTCAACTGGTTACAGGGTTTTAGTGTTGTAATTCTCATTTTTTTTTTTATAAGATTTTGGTTTAAATGTATGTTGTTGGAAATTAATGTTGAAATTGTTTGTGTTGCTACGTCAAAATTAAGTACATGTATGCTTCTTTTACTCTTTTCAATAGATAATCAATGATTTTTATGTGAACTAAGCTTTAAGGTGGAGGTTTCAGGAAATCATTATAAATGCTGGAAATTTTCAAGGAAAAAAAAAAAAGGAAATTGGTTTGATTGGGCTGTGGCCCCATCAAAATAAGTAAAGCCTCACCTCAAAACTCGTCCAAAATTATAATTCAAGCATTGTAACACCTTTATATCGACCATCTCGGTTTGAACATTATGGTTATGAAAAAAAAAAGAGAATTTCAAACTCTAAAAATAGTGTTTGCCAATCAATAGGCTCTTGCTACACTTTTCTTATAAGTTCACATGAAAGTGTTCAGTCATTTTACACACTTTCTAAACTCCAATTATACGATAATTCAGTCTTAAACTTAGAAGTGTATACATCCTCTCCATATTTTTTTTAGTCTTGAATTCTAAAACCCTAGAGCATACTATCCCAATACATTATAGGACATATTCAACCATAGTCAACCTACATACCACGGTCCAACCTAGAATATTCCCAGACAATGCAACAGATCCTATTTTAGGAAGCTATAGATTCTAAATATAATATTTTTAAGAAACCAGATATTCTTAGAAATCCAAAATATTTGAACTTAAGAAACTAAATATTCCCTAGATGTTCTCTTTATGAAGGCTAATATTCCTAAATCGTAATATAGGCAGCTCAATAGTTCAAAATCTCGCCATTTGATACCTGTATCCTAGATTTGGCAGCTCTATAATCTAAATGGAAGAAAATTGTAGATAAACGAGCTTATAAAACATCCAAATTCGATTAAATCATCACCAATGGACTCAACATGACCTTTACAACAACCTTGTGAAAGTCCAGAAAGGAAATATTTCTTAGCAGATCACTTCTTCCAGCTTTCCGTATTCATTTTTTATTTATTTATTGTTATTTATCTTTATTTTATTTAATTAGTATTTGTATTCTATTCAATTAATCTTTATCCCTATTTATTCATGTTTTCCTGCTTTCTTTTATTTCTTTCGTATTTATTTTTCCTATTCCTTTTAGTTTTGATTTCTCTTAAATTATACTTTATGTGGGTTGGGGAGTCGCAAGTAGATTTCCATGTATCATATAATGGTCCTACAGTAATTATACAAGCCGTCTATTTTCATGAGATGCTTAGATCTAGACACTGGAAGGATTTTTATTTTTTCAAAGTTTTTAGATGACTTTATTAATATTAGATAAACAATGTTTAAAAAAAATAAAAAAGTAGTTTATAAATGTCTAGATCTTGAAATTTGTCAAACGGATGGTCCAAATGCATTAATGGATGTAGACTCATCTTGACCATATCTAACAGGTAAATTGAAATTTATTATTTTGGGGATTGATTGTTGGGATGAAGAAAGTGGTGCAAATTCTTAAGGTGGATTTACTAACTATGCCATTTCTTTTGTAAAAAAAGTTACTTTTCGTTGTTTATGTATGTGTGAATTTCACTACAAGACAATTAGTATTTTTATCATCTTTATAAGGTGTAAAGTTAAAAATTTTACTAAAATATAAGGATATTTCATAAATAAAAGTTCAGGTCACTAAAATATAAAAATGTTATTCTACTTTTATTGAAATTTTAAATTTATTCTTACTTAATAATTAAATTATATATAAAAATAATTTATCATTGGACATTTTCTTCCTATTTATGTGGACCTATTAAAATAATTTATCATTGTATATTTTCCTATTTATGTGTACCTATTAAAATAATTTAGTATTATATATTGTATATTTTCCTATTTATATTTATAATAAAAAAATATTTTTCATTCATCAAAGTACCAAACTTGACATGACCCGGAAGGGTCTAGGTCCAATGACCTGAACCGAACACATGTTTGGGTCTAGGTAGGACCCCATTTACTCGGGCGTGATGTAAATTACTAAACCGGCACCCAATTACAGTGATTTTTATCATAGAAAAATATATGTTAGGAACTTTTCAAGTCTTGTTGGGAGACTTTTAAAAGCAAAAGTTTATATAGGGAAGCAACCTTATAATGTAGAACTACGGATGCACTTCAAAAATCCATCAGAAAAGGTAGTTTTAATATTGAAAAACACTATGATTGATCATCTCGATATCGAGATGTATAACCATAAAATATAAAAAGATTTTAAATCTAAAAAATAGTGCATTTTACAACATATTATCTACACCGTCCATTTTCATATCTCTATAGATCTACTTGATTTTAACCATTTTTTAAATTTAAATTTTTTTAATTAAATATAAAAATAAATTTTAAAATAATCGTAAAAACATTTGATATATACCATAATAAAATTTGATGGTGCACTATACCTCTCTACACCTACGGATGCATCGGTATGCCAACAGCACCTTTTTTAAAATACATGATCTATGCGTAACAAGCTTTTTTCTTTTTTACGTGTCCTTTATTAGATTGTGCCACGTGGCCAGTACATCAACCCTTGGCCCACTGCCATTACTGAAAACACAAGGGCATGGGAGAATGTCTCCGTATGTTTGGAGATAAGAATGGACTCCTTTTCCTTGGGTATTAAATGAAATTATTTTTATTGAGATCTCAGTGGCCAAATCTAGTGAGGCGTGTGAACCCATACAAAATGGCTTACAATGAAGTACCAAAGCGGACACTAAATGAGAAGTTCATGTGGCAAAGAGGACTCAGCCTCCTCCGACTTAGGGAGCGTTTGAGTCGGGGTCCGCCATTATCCGACCCCGCCATTCACGGCGGTGTCGGATGTCCTTTGCCGAATGCAATTTTTTATTTGCCAATCGGCTGCCGTCGATCTTGGCATGAGTCCTCGGAGGGCAGGACTGGGGTACACCTAGTACCAACCCTACTTTTGCGCTAGATGGCTTTGTCCAATGGGGTTTCAGGCTGGGTTAGTTGATTTTATTTATTTTTATATGAGTTTATAAATACAGAGAAAGTAAAGATGTGTAAGTGTTCGGTACTGATGCAGCATTTCACCAGAAGTTCTTATCGTGTATCGTGTTAATGTACCCTAGTGTAATTCCTTGGGGGTGGGTGCAGAGCATACCATTTCAAGAAAGACTCCATTGGTTAGATAGAGAAGGTTGCCAAGGTTTCATGATATGATATGCTGCCCGACCTATTCCAATTCATATGCTGCCCGACCTATTCCAATTCGAACAGCTCTGACTCGTGAGGATCACTGGAGTACTTCATATGAAACTTGCTATATCAATTAAATCAAAGAACTTTTTTCTATAATCAAATTGCTCATCCAATGAGCTTTTTCAATGCCCTGAAGACGACTCATACCTCCACACTCTTTAGCATGAGATTTTGAGTATGATATATTAACCATTTCACTATCAAGACTTCTTAAAAGTGAATCTGGTTAAGTTGGGACCCATAGCCCAAGCCCTTGGCTCAAACTCAAAGCTTAGATCTATGGCTCAATCCTTGTTTTTGGGCCGAATTTAATTGTTCTAACGTTATCAGGATCGGACTGACAACCGAATCAGCTAGGGGTTTGATCCAATCAAAACGGTTCTAGAAACAAGGACAGAAAAATAGAGAAATAGTTCAAATTATAAAAGAGATTAAATAACTATGTCTAATTTCATTTAGCTGGTTGAACCGGTTAAAACTAGTTGGTCTGACTGGCTAAAACTAATCAAACATCTATTTTTAACAATTTTCAACCATACCTGATTTTTACCTTGAACTAGACCAGTCAAGGCACCGGTCAGCAGTCTAACCTGTCGGACCACCAATTCAGTTCAGTCTTGATAATTATGACCCAAGTTGTTCTGGGCAGGGCCAACTCAGCTAGTTCGGTCACTCAACCCATTGCCACCCTACTTACAACTAGGGGGACCATCGGGTCGGGTCAGGCTGGACCTAGACCAGAACCCGACTACTATTTGGGTACAGGTTTTGGACTCGGGCCCAACCTTTTAGGTCCAAATTTTGGACCCATACCTTGACTCGAGGTCGGGTCTACCTGCCTGGTCCGAGGTCTAGTCGGGTCCGTTGCTACCCACTGAGACACATGGGCTATGACTAAATAACCGATAAAATGGCCGGTTCAACGAGCCTAACCAAACAATTCTTGGCCAGTCTAAAAAAAATGTTAAAAAAGAATAACAAATAAAAAAATCTAAAAAAAATATACGAAATATATTTAAAGCATGATTAAACAATGTATATCCAAATGAAGTTGAAAATTACTGAAATTTTTTTTCAAAAAAGCGATTTATGCCCAAGGGTATTTTTGAATTTTTTTTTTAAACAGATGGGAAAATATAAAAATAAGTATCCATGACCAAAACAATTTCCAATATTTAACAAAATGATAAAAAATATTTTAAAAAAATACATTACAAATAACTCTCTTAATTTTAGGATTATATATATATATACCCGGCCATATCACCTAAACCGGTCAAAACCAGAATCGGCCCATGCCCGGTTCCGATATAAGTGGCTGGTTCCGAGTTGACAGGCCGTGTTTGCAAATACTGTATTAAACGGTATCGAAGTGGAAATATTTTGAAAAAAAATTCTTCCACACAATTTGCTTTCATTTTCCCTTTCTCCCAATGGTGATTAACACACTGCTAATGGTCTCATATCATGTCTAAAAGTTCTTTTCCATTGTGATTAACCATGCTCACTACCAATGATTCAGACCATGCCTAAAAATAATTATCCAACTCCCATTATCTTTCACTGATAGGAATGTTCAACCACTTCGTCATGCTTACAGAAGAATGGGCCCTCAATGCCTGTCATGCTTCCACTTTTAAAGTTTAGAAGCTCCAAAGGCCATGAGGGAGAAACGGATAGCCACCAATAATAACCACTAGAAATAGGAGGGAAATATTTTTCAAGGTTAATAAATCTGCATTCCAAATCTTGTCGCAAAATGTAATTGTAGGCAATAAATAATTTTAACCTCGACAATCATGGATCTGGAAATTACGGATTTCAATACCTGAATACCTAACTATAGTCAATCATGTTACATAGTTTTTGGAAAGTTCATCTCACATGTTCATGGATCTGCCATATTTGGAGTTTTGAATTTCACAATGAGGGGCGAAAATGGATTTGAAATTGTCATAAAGTTTTCCATTTTGGAAATATTGTGAATTTGTAGCCTTTCAAAAACTCTATCTATAACAATATATAACGGACTTGGTTTTGGAGCGAGGCTTGACATACCATCCAATGCAATTAGATAGATCTCATGGTTCACACAGTTAGATAGATCTCATGGTTCACACAGTAACACTTGCCACTCATAAAATTGCCACCAGTTTTATTGGTCGGAAAAAGTCTATAAGGATAAGGCCTTAAACAATCAAATTAAAGTGCACATCAAAAATCCACTCAACAAGTATGGATATATGGAAAAATGGATTTCAAGTCTTAAAAATAATAGATCTTGTACTGTATTTTCTGGACCGTCAATTTTCAATATTTTAAATTGTTTATAAATCAACTTCATCTACACTATTTTTGAAGCTTTAAATCTTATAATTAGAGATGAAAAATTTTCAGGCCATTACAAAAATTTTTATTACTTGAAACAATATCTTTGAACACCATTTGAAAGTGCGCCTTACTTTAATTGTTTAGAGCCTCAGCCTTTTACAAACTATTGTTTAGAGCCTCAGCCTTCCACAAACCATACCCTTAGTTGTTTAATAATTGAAAAAGGCAAGACTCCAAAGATATTTCCACCAAAACAGTTTTTTAATATATTTAAACAACCAAGAGCTTAGCATAGGGCGGCCTTAAACTTGTGGCCCAAATCTCTCCAGAAATCTGGAATTTATTATTTTTACCTTGACAATTATGGATTTGAAAAGTCTTAAAAATATTTTTATCTTGCAAGATATTTACTAGATCCTTCACTTTTATGCTACACTATTTTTGAAATTACAAGTTTCAAAATAAATATAAAAATAAGTTTTCAAAATCAACATAAAAATAAGTTTTCAAGCCATTACATACATTTCTTATACCAAAACTACATTTTCTAATGGGTTTTCAAGGCGAGATTTTACTCCTCATGCTAACCACACCATCAAACAAATATGCCCTTCCCTTTTTATCTGTCTAGCTCAAGAGGTCACACAAGTAAGATAACAACCAACAATAATAATAACATTCAACATATGAAAAGTAAACGACCAACAATAATTATAACATTCAACACATGAGAAGTACACAAAATAAAATGCAATTTTCCACCAAAAACATCTCATTAATCTTGATTATATAAGGTCGACACATTAAAATATAGAATCAAAGTGAATCTTAAAAATTCCTTGAAAAAATTGTTTTGATATTAGAGAAACACCTAATTGATTATCTTGACAACGAGAAGTATAAATGTAGAAAAAATAAATATTTTCAAATTTAAAAAACAATACATCTTACATTATTTGGGCCATCTATTTTCCATATTTTGAGACATTTATAGATGTGCTTGATTTGAACTATTTTTGGAGTTTAAAATGTTATATTTAGATATAAAGTAGATTCTTGCTCAATCCTAAAAATTTCCGACACTAAAATTTCATCTTATTACAAAGTTTGACGATTTACCATTGCAACCTTATACAAACCACACCCTAAACAAATATCTTTCTCGATTTATATATCAAGATTAACAAAGATAGCCAGCAACAATAATAACATTCAATATTATTAAAAGAACAAAATATAAAAGGCATTTTCCACAGCAAAATCTCACTAATCATGCTTAAACAAATCTCTCTCTTTTTTTTCTCTCTCTATTTGTATATCAAGATTGCCCCTCTTTCTTGAGTCATTTTTTTAAGGATAAATTACAAAAAAAGAGAGAAAAAGGCAAGCAGCGTTGGATAAAAAATTGGGTAAAGCCCTACCCCACTCCTGAGGCGGCGCCGACAGAAAACGACAAAAATGGAAAAAAAAACAATAAATCGGAAATAAATCGGAAAAAGTCGGGAAAATATTAAAACGTGACAGAAAAAAAACCCGTAAGGGGGTCAACGTGCTAAAACTCGCCGATATCGACAAAAAAATCATCCCATCCGAGTTCGCCAAAATCATCGGCGAATTCGCTCCCGTTCCCGCCAAAACTGACGGCGTTACTAACGCCGTCCAAGGCCAGGGCCCCTATGCCGAAGGGGTCGATAACGCCGTCACCCAAACCCAGACACTCCATGCCTTCTCCCCCCCACTGCCGGGGCGGCGTGAGGTACTCGCCGTTCAATAGGACGGAAGTGGGCGAGGATACAGACCGAAAACCGCCATTATCCAACGGAAAGCGGTTGGGGCTCCCCTGGAGTTTAACAGAAACTGGCTTGTTCTGGTTTTCCGTCCGCTTGCAGAAGTTTGTGACCGCCTTATGCCCATTAAGTCTAACGGCCGCAGCGTCATAAACGGCGGCCGCTTCCTCCGCCGTGTCGTACGTGCCGAGCCACACGCGTACACGACGGAAGGGATCTCGAATCTCCGCCGCCCATCTTCCCCATTGCCGCCTCCTCACTCCCCTAAAAGCGGTTCTCCGCCCAACTTCGCCGGTTTTCCTCCCATTTTCTCTCCCTAATGCGGTTTTCCGCATGTGTGGCCATCCAGCTTCTCGCCCGGCGGCGGTTTTCCGTCGGTTTTCTCGTCCAGTCCCTCTATTTTGCGGTAGAGTTTCTCCGTCTAAGGCGGTTTTCTGGCTGTCTTCAGGCCGCACTGCGGTTTCGTGGTTGGATTCGTGCCGATTCAAGGCGGTTTCAAGTCGGTCAATCGGGGACCGTTGGATGGTGATCTCGTGGACGTGGCGCTTGACACGTGTCCTCCGAAAAGAGAGCAGGTGGTCTTCGTCCTCGTCACTCGAGGAATCCGTTGCGTCCGTATCGGTGAAGACGACTCTAACGACTTTAAGCTTCTCGGTGGAGAGTCTGCCGGGATCTCTGTTTTTTATTGGGAAACAGTGACCGGAAAATGTTTTTCGGCAAGTGACCTTGTGCTCGGAGTACTTAATGGTCGCCATTGATTTGCTGGTTATAACAAATGGTTGGATTTGCAAAAATTCGATCTTCTTCTCGTTACTGTGACCTCACTTACTGCAGAACATAAGGAAAATAATCAGTTATCAGACTGAGATTTAAGGAGAAAGGAAACCAAGATAGAGTTTATTTCAAGCATTAATAGAGCTTTTCCATTTCAAAGTCATGCCATGCTTGGGTTTGAGAGAAAACGAATTTGCATGAGAGTATTTCAAGCAAAAACTAGTAAGATTGAGCAGTTTTATTCGGCTAGAATCTCTCCAGAAACCACCGGAATTTCTCCAAAAAATGGGCTTTGAAGGGGTAAAATATTAAAAAATCTAAAACATTTCTCACTCTAACAGAACACCGATGAGACGGTAGAAAGAGCCCAGGAAATGACCTAGAAGAGAAAGAGAATAGAAATAGCATGGAGAAAGCACTAGAAGCAGCAAGCTCGTGGCTTGTGATTGAAGCTCAATCTCATGTGCCTACCTGATCAGAGAAAAAAGCTTTTTTTCTCTCTCTCACTCTCTAGACTTTTTTAGCCTTCGCTTTCTCTGGCTCTCGGCTCCTCCTTTTGCAGGCCACAAAGCTTGCTTTTACTGGGACTCAAAGCTTTCTCTTCTTTTGAACCTTAGAAGCTTCTGATATAAGGCGTACACTGCAGGGGATCTCGAGAACGTTTATGGGGGAAATAAAGAAACATTCCTCTCTCTCTCTCTCTCTAAACAACCCTACGACCTTCTCTCTCTAACAAATTGACTTTCTCTCTCCTCACTCGTTTTTCACTCTCTAACAAGTGTATTAAAATTTCACTCCATAAACACCATCTCTGTTCTCTCTTCCCTCTCCACCAGGTGGTGATCTCTCTCTCACTTTTTTTCAGAATGTTGCTCTCTCTCTCTCTCTAGCCACTGTATCTCTCTATGATGGAATAGCTATTTGCTCCCTCTCGAGAAACTCGTGTCTGTATCTCTATTTTGGGAATGTTGCCAGGCTCCTCTATCTCATTATCTCCCTCTAAAAAGCCGTTGAACTCTGGTGAACGACCTGCTTTCTCTCTCTAAACACAGAGAATTGTTGTGTGCTTTCTCTCTTTAAAAACTCGTGTTCAGGGAATGTTGCCAGAGCTTCTCTCTCTCTCTTTCTAAGAAGCCGCATCACTGTTGAGGGGGAGGGGAGAGAGAGAGAGACTTTCTCTCTCCATCACGGGAAGATTCGATGCTTTTGCTCTGTGATTTTAAGAAGGTGAAATGGTGGGAGGGACGAAGGCATGAGCATATTTATACTGCACGCCCCCAAAATGGTTCATTTTTTAATATCAAATGAAAAAGAATAGTAATATTGAATGGGTCAAATTTCTTAATTTTTTAATATCAAATAAAAAAGGAACATAATATTGCCACCCATAATTCTTGTGCTCCACCCAACCAAAATTGTCAATACTCGAGATTCTTTGGATGGCTCGAGGGGGCCCACAAGTACTCTTCAGTCTTGACAATCAGTTGAAAAGTGATTTTTATGCTCCCGCAGGATCAAAATGTACATGCAGAAACCTACCCTTTTTTCTTTTTTCTTTTTTTCAAATGTCATCCACGAAAAGAAAAAAAAAAAAAGGAGAAAAACAAGCAAAGGGCAACGAGAGGGAGAGTGTAAAGTAGAGAAAAAGAAAGACAAGGGGATGCCCATAATTTGAGTATATAAGCTACTCAGCTTTGGGGGCCAAATTTAAGAAAAAAAATGTTTTCCCCAAATATTATGTTTTAACCTTAAATGGAGTTTAGACAATCAAATTTTAGATGTTCAATAACTTCTTAGTTTAAATACACTTGGTTTGTGATTCTAATCCAAAAAAATTATAAGAAAATCTTCATAACAGATTATGTTCCCCCAAGGGAGCTAGTGCACAATTTGCTCAGGCATGTGCATCATATATGTGCCGGATCTTTTGAAATAGGACGGGTACAATTATAATCGGTGCCGCCATCGTTGCTAATTGGTTTTTCATAAATTAAAATAAAATAAAATAAATTATAGGAATAATAGTTTCAAAATATTAAATAAAAAATTATTTATTCTTGTTTAATTGGTTCAATAGGTTAAAAACAACTAGTCTCGCCGTTCAAAACCAGTTAAGCTTGACTGAGACCTTTAATAAAGGTCAGTGTTTTAAAACATTGGATCAGGAAAGATGGACCACCCACCGATTCCTCTATGGATAACATGAATAAGATAAATCAGCAATGCGGCAAAATTAAGAAAAGGTAAAATAAAAAAACTAGCAAACCATTTCTCTTTTTTGCTTTGATGATTTAAGAAGAAGAAAAAAAAAAAAGAAGATAGATTTTCCATGAGATGGTTCCTTTATCGTATCAAGGATTGAATCGCCTTTATTTTATTTTATTTTACAATGACCGAATCTCCTAATTTTGACAAATAAATTGGGACATTCTGCACCGATCACCAATACAAATCTGCAATTTTCAAATCACTGATAAAAAAAAAAATGCTTGATTAACAAGAATTTACGTCCTATCCACTGAAGTGTATAAAAAAACAAAGGGCAAGATTAAAAAAAGGCCATTTAAATCTTGAAATATTGATATGATGATTCTAAAGTGGATCACAAAATAGTAGTTCTTTTGCCCAAGGGAATAAATATACATTTTAGTTCCTTTAGTGCAAATTAAAGAAAATAGTTATAGTGAGCCCAAAGAAAGAGAAAAAAAAAAAAGGACCCCAGTTGAAATAAAATTGAAGTTCTAAAATTTGAGAAAAGAAATACATATATTATGTAGAGAAAAACAGATCATAGTTGCGGGATCACAAAACACTATTTCGTCCCTTGCATGATTTTTTGATAGGTACTAAGTGGTCGGTCACATGATCGTGGGACCCTTGAATGCCACGTGTACGAATTCCCCAAGGCTGCCTGTGCTGCCACTCGTGACTCGGGCAACGATGGAGGGCCCAGATCCACTAACCCAAAAACCCCATACTATTATTCCGAAATTACATATATATCCGCGTGTGAAAATAAGTAATAAATAACCCATTTTATATAGAATACAATGCTATAAACGGAAAACTATATGATAAGACCATCTATATTTGGGTGCGGTTTGTATAGCGCCTAGGATCTAAACAATCAAATCAGAGCCTACCTTCAAATACTATCGAGAAATATGGTTTTACCATTAAAAATTTTTGTGATAGCCCTAAAATGTCTTTTCAACTTTATTTATAAAGTTTAAAGCTTAAAAAATAGCTTAGATCGACAGATCTATGAAAACTTGAAAATCTTGAAAATTGACGATCTAAAAATACGTTATAAAATACACTATTTCCAAAACTTGAGATCCATTTTTTTCTCATATCCATGCATCTTGATGTCGACATGATCAATTTGAAGATATTTGGGCATCAAAACAACTACTTCTAGTGAACTTTTTGAGGTAGGCTCAAATTTGATTGTTTAGAGCCTCGGCTCTATATAAACTTTTTCCTTTATATTTAGGAAAGGTATATATATATTGAAAATATTTATAGGAAGTATATACAAAGAGACCATTTATTTTTACTACAAGGAGGTCACACTTATCATTAACCCTTAGATTTGAAATTAAGTGGTTGAGGATACGTCATTCTTTAAGCACATAGTCCAAAACAAATTTTCTTGAATATTGGGTCTCTCTTTCATATATTGCATTTCACATCCGATAGCTAAAACTGAATGTGACAGCTTTTACTAAAAATAAATAGTTTCATAGCATACAATGTCGTATATTTAATACAAATAAGTCATAATCACCTCAAACTATTAAAAACAAAATTGGCTTAGTTAGAAGTACACAAATCGTGTTATGTAACATGCTCTTAGCCGTCTAATTTTACATCTGGCGTCTAAGAGTCACTACGACCTTGTACCAAAAATAAAAGGTTGTGCAGTATACAATCTATATAAAAAATATGAAATTGACCGATTACAAGTGTTTAGTCCATCGCTATTGAAGTCCAAAAAGATTTTTCTCAAACTCTGATCATACTTTAGTGGTTTGATTTCACATGTGATGGCTAAAAGTAATTGTGACTTTGTACCAAAATAAATATAAATAAAAAAATATTATAGTATACAGGTAGGAGTGGCAACATGTCGGGTCGGGTCGGGTCGGGTCCCCAAAAAATGATATGGGACCCAGACCTGGACCCAGACTCAGACCCGCTAGATCCGATTTTGGAACTCATACCCATACCCAGATTGGATATACCCCTCAAATCCCGAGTCGGGTCAAGGTCCATTGCCACCTCTATATGCAGCCCCATTAGAAATAAGGTTTTTTATCAAATTAGTTGGAAGAACCATGACTCCACGACTTACATTAAATTTACTTGAAGTCTTGTTCTTTCCAATTCCATGCAAGGAAACTTCTTCTCAATAGTGATCCATCTGCCTAGTTGCCTAGTGAAGTCAAATTTAGTTGGAAAAATTATGACTTTCATTGAAGTTTACAAACCCAATGACAGGTGCGAATGAAATTTACTATAAATTTTGTATTTTGGCCATTTTGAATCCACATTGAATGGGAATATGTGGAATGGCAATAACACAAGTGAATGTAGTCGTTTGCTTTTGGTCTCCAACAATTGGACAAAATATGCTTGAATTTAGAAATCCATAATACCTTTGAATTCGAATATCATTTGAGAAAGGACACTTCACCATACTCAACAAAAAATCTGTTTAAGACGTGTTTTTTTCAAAACTATTTTCAACTTCTAAAAACATTTTAAAAGGTATAAATTTCAAAACTATTAATAGAAACATGATCTTTTAAAAAAAGGGTGCAGTTTGTATAGAGCCTAGGCTGTAAACAATTTAGAGCTTCTCTTCAAATAGTATCCAGAAATGTGGTTTCATTACTGGAAATCTTTGTGATAGCCTTAAAATATATTTTCATCTTTTATTTATAAATTTTTAAGCTTCAAAAATAGTGTAGATTGACAGATCTATGAAAATTTGAAATTTTTGAAAATTGACGGTCCAAAAATACTTTACAAAATAAACTATTTCCAAAACTTGAAATCCATTTTTTTCTCATGTCTATGCATCTTGAAGTCGAGATAATCAATTTGAGAATATTTGAGCATCAAAACATCCTCTTCTAGAGAAATTTTTGAGGTAGGTTCTAATTTGATTATTTAGAGTCTCGGCTTATATAAATTTTTCCCTTAAGAAAATAATATATTTCCTATTTTACCATTTTATAGAAACGTACAGAGAAAAAAAATAGCATTATTTTATCGTTAATAGTGCAAAATGGCACACCAGGATTCGTGTAGCTAACCTCAATTAATTTTAAACAAACTACAATAATGATGATTTTTGTCCAAAAAAACAAAAAAAAGTTGTAATTCATTGAGATATAAGGTATAAAGATTGGTCTATTAATCGATTACTTGCATTAAAGACTTAGTTATTTGCTTTTCTTTAGACATATACACACAAATATGCATATATACTCTTAATTTGTTTAAGCTGTTTTTAGCCAAATCTGAACCTCTCCAATTCAATTCTTTTCCAGCACTATATTTTTTTCTTAAACTTTTGGCTCTGTTTTTTTTTAACAAAACCCAAATTAATGTTGTTACAAGTATGGCTAGTATTTTAGAAAGGAAAAAGTTTATATAAGGTTGCAATCTTACCTCTATAGCTATAGATACACCTAAAAAATCTATAGAAAAAGGTAGTTTTAATGTTGAAAAACCTTTTGATTGATTATCTCGACATCGAGATGTATGACCATGAAAAATGAAAAGATTTTAAGTCTTACAAATAGTGCATTTTACAACATATTATCTACACCGTCCATTTTCAAGATTTTCATATGTTTATAGATCTGCTTGATTTTAACCATTTTTGAAATTTAAAATTTTATAATTAGATATAAAATTAGATTTGGAGATAATCCTAATAACATTTTACATCAAAATTATATACCATCATAAAATTTGAAGGTGCACCTTACCTCTACAGCTATAGATACATCCGTATGCCAACTGCACCCTTTTAGAAAATCAAGATGACTCCGAATTGCCAGTGTTGTTTTCTAGTAGGCGGTTGGCGATCTGGCTCTAGGGAGCCTTGAATCGCTTGATTCCTCGACAGTTCATTCTTTAGTTTCTATCGTACCAATATGACGATCCAGTGCAGGTTTGATCTCCATACTTAGATCGGTTTCCCTAGCTATTTAAGGTCTGATTTCATTTTTTAAAACTAGTGATTTAATAATCGTCAATCCAGATCAATAATCGCTGATCTGGATCAAGAATCTTCATTCATCATCTCTATTCCTGATTGGCATCAAATGATTGGCCCTTTATATGTAAGGACCTTATCTCATTTAGCAAAGAGTGTGTTTCTTTATTTGTTACTAATTAAAACGTCAAAGAAAAACCGAGAGGCGGATCGATGTATTTTTATTTCTTTTTTTCTTTTTTCTCTATTGTCGATTCGCCAAATCCAACGTGGATCGAAATCGGTCGGTGTGTATTTTAAAGCGCTATTATAAAAGGTGCACTCGAAAGACACTAAAGTTGAGAAATTTATCAAAATACACATAAGACATTATTGCTTAATATTTAACTCAGTTACAATTATTTGAGCTCATGATCATATGTATTTTAAAATTAAATAAAAATATGGAAAAAAAAGTAGAAGATTGTGGTTTGTATAGAGCCTAGGTTCTAAACAATCAAATTAAAGCCTGCCTTCAAATAGTATCGAGAAATGTGGTTTCAATATTGAAAATCTTTATGAAATACTTAAAATATATTTTCATCTTTGTTTATAAATTTTTAACCTTAAAAAATAGTGTAGATCAACAAATTTATAAAAACTCGAAAATATTGAAAATTGACGGTCCAAAAATATTTTACAAAATACATTATTTCCAAAACTTGAGATTCATTTTTTTCTCATGTTCATGCATCTTGATGTTGAGATGATCAATTTTAAGGGTATTTTGGGCATCAAAACAACCTCTTCTAGTGAAATTTTGAGGTAGGCAATTATTTGATTGTTTACAGCCTCGGCTCTATATAAACTTTTCCCAATGTGAAATGATTGAATATTTTGATAAATTTCCCACTAAATTTTTTGTGGGGAATTTTGAGAAGTACATTGCTGTAAATATTCCATTGCATAAAGGGTAGTATAGTAAATTGTTCACAGATGATGATTTGGGGTTGATCTGTCCCGCGCATCACGCTTACGGGACACGTAGCACAGCGTGCACGTTGGGGGTAAATCTCCATCGTTTATTATTCGCACTCTAGGGAAACAGAAGGTCAGGATTAAACACCTAGGACCACCAGCTACTCAAATGGGGTGGCGACCGAAAGTATAGTCAAACCGACCAGCCAATCAGAAGACCAACAAACATGTTTTTTTTTTTTTTACCTTGTTTTTTTTTTGTGGGTTTTCTTCATTTTATGTTATATTTGAAGTAGTAATTTATTTTTCCTTTTTAAAATGTCTTTCTATGGTAAAAAAAAAAAGATCCGAGCGACCTGAATCGCCTGAATCCTCTCAGATCCAAGGGCCCGGTTCTGCTCTGGGTTATCAAGAATTGAGCGACTGAAGTTAGCTGCTCATTCCACTTCTAGAGTCAGTATTTCAAAACACACAGATCCAATTTGGAAATCATCAATCGGGATTGAGGCTTCTTGGACCAGTCGATTTGCAATTAGTCAAAGAATGGGTTGAATTGCTAGTCTGGATTGGTGACTCGCCAATCTCGACTGGTTTCTTGGATGACTAGTTCACCCAACCGATCCGATCCAATGGCGAAAAGTGCATCATCCTCAATTGGAACTTGAGTATTAGGTGCATAATTGCTGAGCCAACTCGAGAATCACCGATCGACAATTTCATCAAATGTTGAGTTGACATCTGACTCATCTTCTTAAAACATTACTTCTTTTTTTAAAAAAGATTGTATGCAATGAGACCATTTATTTTTCGTATAAAGAGGGTACAATTACTTACAACCATTGCGATGTGAATTCTAAAAGCCTAGGTATGTCACGAAATTTGAAAAAATTTCTTTTGAACTTTGAGCTTGGTCAATTAAATAAATGCAGCCACCTAATTTCACATCCAATGGTCAAGAATAATTGTGACCACCTTATTATATTTTTTTTCTTTTTTTTTAATTTGTGCTTGTTTTTTGTGAATTTTACGTTTATTTACGCCACGAGATCTCCATGCACGTGCTATTGTTGGCTTTTTATCTTTTTTGCCCACGAATATGTCCTCATGTTTCTCTTTTTCCCTCATTTAAAACTGATTTATGACTCTTTTAGTGCAGATGTGGCTTCTAGGATACAATTAATGGAGTAGCCAAAAGATTTTGTGCTCCTGCAGGAGCACATCGTCTATAAACTCCCTCAAGTAAAATCCTCTTATATTTTGAGGACCTAAATATTTGGGATGTGATCTCCTCGACCTAGCCATCAACTTAAT
>NW_006498122.1:2045322-2059115 GCF_000471905.2 Amborella trichopoda
AACTAACTACTAACGTAACGAACGTAATAACGTACTAACAACAAAGTAAATAAAGTAGTACGTATACGTACGTACGTCTTCGTCTACTAACTACTATCTCTCTCTCTCTCTCTCTCTCTCTCTCTCTCTCTCTCTCTCTCTCTCTTTTCAGGGAAACGCACACATTGGAATGCCATATTCCAGTGTAGTCATAATGTGAGTAACAAATCCATGACTTTCTCTCCCTCTCTCTCTTGCAGTAATGATACTACTCTCACTCATATGATTGGAATAACATATCCAAAACTTATCTCTCCCTCTTTTTTAAGGGTGAGGTTTGAATACGGTGAAATCCTTAAACAATCACGGTAAGGTACACTTCAAAATCTCATTATAAGATTTATTTTAGGTGTCAAACTCTTATGAGCACCTTAAAATGTTTTTTTCATCTCTATTATGAAATTGAAAGCTCTAAAAATAGTGTAGATCTAACAAATCTATGACCCTCAAATAACTTGATAATGGATGGTCTAGATTATGTATTAGACAATATACTATTATTAATACTTAAAATTAATCTTTTCTTTCATATTCATATATATCGAATTGGAAGATTTTCTAATAACAAATCAATATTTTCCTCTACGTTTTGAGTTGCACCTTATTTGTACAATATAAGGTTGACACCTTTTTTAATTGAGCACTTTTTTTTTTTATATTGATCACTTTTTTTTTTTTATTGAACACTTTTTCTTTTTTTTTTTTATTGAGCACTTTTTTTTTTGTTTTTTCCAACTAATATAAGGTTGACACCTTATATAAACTTTTTCCCTCTTTTAATTGAAAAAGTTTCTATATTTCTCATGTATGAAAGATATACTGCCCCCAACCAACCATCCAATTTTGATCAAGACCGTTTGATCTTAAATAAAATGCATCAACTTATTTCATTTTTACTTTTTTTCTACAAATTATATAAACATGAAATTTGATACATATGATCGTCTCAATAGAGCACATCTAAAAAAAAATATTAAAAAATACTTTGGATAAAATAAAATGACCAAATTACCCCAAAAATTTTTAGGACATTTTGATCACTTTATTTTATTGAATTTTTTTTTTTCATTTTTTTACAAATGAGAGTTTCAGAGAGAAGTGGATGCCCAAATTTTAGTATTAAACCATTTTATAAAATAAAATAAAAATAAAAATAAAATAATGTAGACACATGACATTAAGATTGAGGCCATCTCAAATATCCATTCAGAATGGACGTTTGGATAGGGAAAGTATAAAAGCTCAAACGTTAGAGGGCGTACATAAAGCTCGCCCAGCGAGTATTAGTAAGGTAGCCCAGTGAGTATCAGTATCGTATCCAAATTTTCTCTTGCACACATTGGAGTACAATATTTCAAATCCTCGCATTGCAATGCAACATTCCTGTCTCTCTCCTTGGAGTAAGTATTACAAAACCCGCCAAGGCAGTGTGCTTCATTAATGTCCCATGTTCATTATCGAGTACCATATTTCAAATCCTCTCCTTGCAATCGTGCCAGACTCTCTCTCTCTCTCTCTCTCTCTCTGGAGCACCATGTTACATACTGGCATATCCTAGCTGTGCCCCTTCACATTTCAAATCCTCATTGCATCCCTCTCCCCCTTGCAGTGTCAATTAAATGAGAAATTTATTGAATTAATCACCCTACCCAGATTCTTTGATTGAATTTAAAGATACCAAGATACCAGGTATAATTGCAAATGGGGTGGAAAATACTTCCATCTCTTACAGGTATCTTAATAAATTCCTCTATTCAAACCCATCTTTCAAATAAATTCCTCTATTCAAATCCATCGCTCAATAAATTCTTTTATTCAAATCCATCCCCCCACCCCCCTCTCTCTCTCTCTCACACACACACACAGCCACCAATGGGAAGCAACATAGCGCATGATGTAAACAGTCAGAGAAAACGGAAGGTTTTCATACTGAAGCGAAAAACGAGAAACAACCCGAAAATGAAAAAGCACCCACAAGTACATAACTTTGCTATCCAGCCACCGTATCAAAAGCATCCATTCTCTTTCCTTTTACTCTTTTTCTGCGTGGGGTCTTTACGGAAAATCAGAAAGTAACAAGAAACACACCAATGTCCTTCACCATACTAATGGAAACCACCATCTTTTCCCCAGATTCTTCTTTTACTAAATTTATCAGTTTTCATGCTTATTTTTTACCCCATGGCATACTTCTGAGTCCAGCTCCTCGCAGTTGTCTCGTACTTGTTGCGGTCAGTCTTGTACATATGCGCAATCTCAGGCACAAGAGGGTCATCTGGGTTCGGGTCGGTAAGCAGAGAACAGATGGAGAGCAAAACCTGTGTAAGCCATGTTTCCATTGACCAAAAAAGGGTCAACCACAACTCAGCTAAAATGAAAAAGCAAACAAAATGTAAACCAACTAGGGCTTCACAACAATGTACATTTGTGCATGTGCGTACGTGAGAATTTCAACATTTGTGCATGTGCGTACGTGAGTCTACGTCGTTGCATCTTGATGTACAAAATTTCAACATTTCATGGAAAGACAAGTACGTGATACTTATAATGTGTATACCTATGTGTGTCATACTTATAAATTCAACTCATTACAAGTATAGGGTACATGCATTACATTATTGGAAAAGTAAAGTTCATATAAGGATGCAACTTTATTTGTAGAAATAAGGCTGCATTAATTTTAGACCATCCACTTTGTTTAAACGGTGTAGATTTAACGTTGTTCTTAATGATATGCCCCTTTTTTTATAGCCTCAGAAGAAAGTCACATCTACACCTTCAACTAAAATGAGTGTTGTAGAGCATCGCATCCTTATACAAACCACACCATCACATATAACTATGTTTACCATATGGAAAAGTCTACCATGAGACCATTTATATCCGGTACAAGGTGGTCACAATTAATCTTAACTATTGTATGTGAAGTTGGATAGCTGTATTGATTCCATTGACAAAACTCAAAGCTCAAAAGAAATTTTCTTGAACTTTGTGATACACCCAAGCTACCAGATTTCACATCGGATGGTTGTAAGTAATAGTGATCTCCTTGTGCCGAAGGTAAATGGTCTCATTGTGCATCACTTCGTTGTGATTTAATATAAATTCAACTCCAAATTTAACATAAGTCACCATACACTTCTGCATTATTTTATCCAACATCCAATATACTCCATGGTCCTAATTCCATGGGCAGGGGCACAATAGATTACTGCAGTGGTTAAAACTCAACAGTCGGAATTGAGAACCACACAAGTCATATATATATATATATATATATGAGTCCATCTTTTTAATCACGGCACTCTAATGCCATAGTTTTCAAGGGAGCTTGGGAATGAGAATTAGTTGGGAGTGGTAGGTTAGAATGATGTCCATTTGGAAATCGGATCCAATAACGATTGGGAAATTTACAAGGGCTAATTACCCATTGCATATCCCTCACCATGTACTTTCTTGCACATAACTCAAATTCCCACAATAAACCAAGTGTACATGTAGTTCGCATTTCAGGTAATTTAATTGTGCCCTTGTGTTAACAAAAAACACATCATCATCAATATCAACTCATAACCATTGGAGCTCAAATTGGTCAAGCTCAGTGTGCCACAAACAACTATAACCAAAACAAGCATGACTGAAACATCCAATAAATAAGTACTTCTGATCAGTTTCAAAGTAGCTTATATGTGCAAATAGATTAAACAAGTCAAAAAAATCAGCATTCACATAATGACACCAAAAGAAATTCGGAAAGTTATTCAAAGTGGACCAAACCTTGGAGATGGTGAGAGCAGGGCTCCACTGTTCTTTTAAGATGTCAAGGCAAATGCTTCCGTTGCTGTTAATGTTTGGATGGAAAACCTTGGTCCTAAAAGCAACCTAGATAATTGAAAAAACAAAAACATAATAAATATTTCGACTTGTATGAATGCGTCAGCCAAAACAATGAAGATTTTAAGGCACATGAATTACGGAAACATAGTCTTATTGTATGACTACAAGAAAGTAGGGTTTCGGCACGTCCAGGAACCCCATTCTAGTAAGTCCTCCAAAAATCATCATGGACATGTATCATGGATTTTGGATCCAAAATTTTACAGATTTGTCATCACGTCCACCACGATCATGAATATGCAAAAAAGAAATGAATTTTGAGCCTCTAAAAATTATCCATTTCTGGACCATTCATCTCAATTCTTCAAAGATCATCAGATCTGCACTATTTTTGGGACTACAAATTCAAGGATCTGAGTTGGAAATGGATTTCGAGTAACTTTGAGTGTTTTTGCATCCTAAACCCCTTGAAAGCCAGGGCAGACAAAGAGTCCGCGGACTCACCAAAGAACTTCTACGAAAAGAAAAACATCTAAAGCTCTAATTATAGTAAGAAATGCATGAGAAACAACACAGGTTACAAACTAACTCAATATCCAGAATTCGTTCTTTCATCTAAGGAGAACCATTTACTTCATCTAAAAGAATCCATAACCATAGAAAGATTAAGTTGTGGTTTCAAAACCTGGAGTCAGTCCCAATTATTTCAGTTAGAACTGAAAGTGGAAATGGCCAGCATGGACACAGGATTGGATCATGGAAACAAATATCTACTGCCAAAAATATCACATATCTCATGCTGTTACCAAGCCTCCAAAGATAATCATGCTCCACTATCTTACCACATTCAAAGATCTCTTGAACTTTAAGGGTCCTCATGGTGATCCCACAGAAAGCTACCTTGATTAGTTAAGAGTCCTCTTTTTGCTAGTGAAATACACGAGTGACTTATTGTAATATTGTTTGGAACTCCAATAAGTTTTAAGAGCCCAAAGTCCTTGTCAAACAAATCATAGAAAATTTTGGGGAGTTTGGAATTATTACTCCAGCTCTCTCCCCACAAAGATCCAGAAGAGATCCGATAAGTCGTAACTGCAAAAGAACCCATATAAAGGACGACAAATATAACCCCTTTTCTTCTTAAATATCAGATAAAAATATAACCTCTCTTCCTTTCCCAAGTGGCCACTTTGGACACACTGGCCACATATTAGACACATGATGCTTCTAGAGTCAATACTCCAAATGAAAATTGCAGACCCTTCGAAAAATTAAAACCAAATAGAGACACTAAAAAAAATGACCAGCCCTCAAACCCCAAACTTATCAGAAAAGAAAACAGACAAAAGGGATACTATTGCATGTGCATAAAGCAAGTCTCGAACTCATTTTATTTGCAGGTCGCAACTTTATTTGACAGCATGGAAGCATACCTTCTAATTGAATCTCTCTCTCTCTCGTGTAAGTGTGCAATCATAAGAACAAACGGAAAGATGTCGAGAACACTGAGAAATTATTAGTTGCAAAGACCAAGACCACGAGCAAGAATATGAACAAATAGCCATTTTGAAAAGGATTCAATCATGAAAACACAAAAAAATTAAAAAATTAAAAAATTAAAAAAACAAACAGACAAACAAACAAAAAAAGGCAGAAAATTCAATCAAACTGGGAAAGATAAGTCACAGAACAAAACTATGAAAGTACTGCAGTCATAAGAACAAAAAGGGCAAATATGTAGAGGACAAGCATCAGCAAGTCCACAGAATCTTTCAAACAAGAGCAAAATATTTGACCATACAGGGAAAGTTCACTAAACCTAGAGAAGTTGACCAAAAGAATCTACCAATGTTATCTTAGGAGGAATGACAGTGGACAGATGTCATTGCCATCTGACAACATGACCTAATGGGCATACTGCTGTTTCTCCATCACTGTTCATCATTTCATCGGTCAAATAAGGATCCATCAATCGATCCATAGTCCATAGGACTATTTATGTACTTCCCTGTTTAAAGAAGATAAATGACGCAAGCTCGAACCAAAAAACTCCAGTAAATAGAGGAAACATTTTACCTTAGGTGGCTTGAAGGGATAATCTGGAGGGAAATGAATGGTAACAAGAAATACACCCCCTGCGTACGGACTATCCTGGGGCCCCATTATAGTTGCTTGCCAGTGGAACATATCTTCAGCAACAGGACCTGCAGAAAGCAGCAAGGAAATTTTACTGCAGTCCTTTTGCAGGGTAAAAATGCTGATGAATACAATGGCAATAAAATCAACACACAAAATCAAGTTGAAAGAAAGGCTGCAGTACTCAAAAAGACGAATCTGAAGGAGAAGTGTTCTATAGAATGGATTATGAGACCCATAGTCCATTTTGTCGTAACCATCCATTTAAATGATGGAAGGACACTGATATACCAAATCAAGGAGGAGGAGGACAAGACATGAGACAATCATGGGTCTCCCTCTCCACATGCATAGCGATCAATTCAATCATCATTACCCAATTGATTATATCCTTTCCAAACCATAGGATGATACCACATGAATAGAAACACTTCCAAAGTGCAAACTCAGGTCTTGATGATTATAAACTAATGCTCAAAATTGAAAAAAGTAGATCAATCCATGCTAACAATTTAGAAGCAATCAAATCTCCTGACATGTTTCAAAAATAAACCTTCTCCCTGAAGATATACACGTTCGCAATAACAACTAAATCGAAAAGTAAAAACAAATGCTCATCATAACCATCTAAAAGCACCTCCAGACTGATACTTAAATAACAATAGATCCCTCCAAAACAATTCTAAAATAATAATAGTTCACAAACACAAAAGGTGAGAAAACTAAGTGTTATGTAATCCTACATATACTTATATAACCCATTTTAAGCACCAACCACAAAATGAAGCAACCCATCTTTCAAGGGGTAGTTTGGCGGTGGGGTTTGAACTTAGTGTTGCGATAGTCAAGGTCTTATCAAATCAAGCCCAAACCCAAATCCTAATGAAACAGCTATTATAAAATTATTAATAAAAGAAGTGAAACTACATTGCCAAAACACCCTGGCCAAAAGAACCTTACTTCTACAAAATTTTCCAAAAAGGAAACCTTTGCTGCTCCCTCAGATGAAATATAAGGGCAATGCTTCACATAGAAAATAAAAATAAAAAAATTCAGCCAATGTCAAAGACAAACCTGTCATCTTTATTGTCCTGTCCACATACCACATTACATGGATTCTTCAACAGTCATGTACCCCTGTGGAGCCTCACCGACAAAGGTACAGGTATATGTTTGGCTGCTTTGGCAGGAGGCTTCAAGGTTAAGAATCCTAAGCTTAGTGAATCCAAACACAACCATGATTCTCCTGAAAACATGTCAGATTCCTATCCTTTGACATGATTCTTCTCGAGATGTGATGGATCCGCCAGGATTCTTCATGGTCAAGAATCCAAGAAAAGGATTCTTCATTAACCTAAAGACTGTGAATCCAACATATCTGGTTTGTCCTCATGACAAGTCGGATTCTTCTCCCTAGTAAATCCCACAATAAAACCCATAAACATGAAAGGGTACACACAACATACCAAAATTCTCAATATTTTAAAGATATCAATTATCACTTTTTCTCTTCCTCTCTCTATCCTGTAATTTCTGAAAAATCACTCTCCCTCAATGTTTCATTTTAAAGCTTCAACAGAAAAATAACAGAAACCCAAATGTTTCATTTTAAAGCTTCAACCTCTCTGTCCTACACAACACCTTGGAATAATAAGGTAAACCCCAAAAGGGATTCCAAAAAAGAGAAGTTGTTGCTTAAGCTAAGCATTCGATAACAGAATAGTAAAAATTCATTTTTGTGCTTGGCTACTTTCATTCAATACCAAGCACCACATTTAATTCCCTTATTGCTAATTTAAAAATGAGTACCACTTGTTTTGCTAAGCCTTAAAAAACAAAAATAGAAATTTCTTTTGACGTTATGCATTCAACAACGAGCACCACACTTTCCTCTTTTCCAATGAATTAAAAAATGAGAACTTGCTGTGAATTCAGAAACTAGATCCACATGCTTCATGTGCGTGTCTAGACAGAGCGAGTACACAACCATGTCCTTGAAGAATCCAACACCCCATATACGTGTCTAGCCCTGACACTCATGGTCATATCCATGCAAAAGGTCTTTAAGTGCCAGTCTTAATGCAATCTTTTCCAACCAAATGATACAAAAACTTACGCTCTCCATCCCAGAATGAAACATTATAGGGTCTAAGGTGAACTACCCGCAACCCCCTCACGTCAAAATTCAGTAAAAGAAAACAAAAATCTCCATCTCTGAACCAGGTTCCACCTCGAGTAGGCTTGACCCATTGAATAACTTATATGAGCGTTCAATCTATATTTACGTACATACTCCCCACAACATCCACTAGTCACAGACAACTAAGCAAATTGTCTTATCCAGGAGCATGGGGTTTTCAGTTGCCCGTATAGCAGACCTTACGTCCATGCAGGATAACACCATATAAGAAAATGCTCCAACCACGTTAGATGTGTAACATGAAATGTAAATTTCCAACTGATGTAACATGTGCAAGGAATCTGAGGACTCTGAAGACCACCTCTCCATCCATTACCTGGCAGCCAGTACCCTATGGTCCTGGGCGATCAAGAACTCAATTAGTGTCTGGATTGATACAAGGATGGAGCCTTCTTCCTCTTCCCAAGCGAGGTAAAACTATTTCAAATTCTCCTTATCAATTTGTCGAAACATTTGGAAGGAAAGCAACAACCAAATTTTATCTATCATGGTTCCTCTTTAAACACATGAAAGACAACATATGAAGAATGGCTACTCATAGCAACTACTTTGCACAGATTTCAAGGGTCATAAAGCAACGGACCAATCAAGTAGATGGAGGAATGTAGTTCTATTCCCATCAGTCTATACAAGCCTATAAGGAATGACATCAACTAGATCATCCATGGGCCCCCTGAAGTTAAATTTTGAATGATGCTGGGCAAATATGGGTACTCTAGTCATAGAGGGGCTCTTTCTGGATCATTGAAGAAGAAAATATTGACATCTTCTGATTTTCTCAGCCACTAGGTTTCTCTGTTTCTAACATAGAGCAAAGTGTTAGAATGGTGGCACAACAAGTTTGGTCCCCACTATTGGAAAAAGGAAAAACTCAGTGTGATGAGATGGGCCCCAAAAGTGTCACCTGCCCTTGAATAGTCACGGATGTTGCGAGTATGCCTTTTAAGATCTATGCAGACCTCATGATTTCCTTTTTGTGCATACCTCGGGAAGCAATTTGGAGGCTGTCTTGCCGATTAGGGGGTTTCTCAGGACTAAATCCTAATTGTCTCAAGCCAATTTTCTGAAGATATGGCCTCTCATCATCACTGTTGTCCTTATAACCACACCTATTATGTCAGAATGTAACGTTATATTACTTACTAAATTTGTCTGTGTTGATAAATCAAATAATAGATGGTAAAATCAGTGTGAAAACCAATGAATTACAAGTTGTGGAATATTATTCCCGTCAGACTTAAATCTATAATTAGATATATGAAAGCTTCAAACAGTTTTACCACTTTAATATCCGATGAAAACAAGAAAGATTTTATTTTCCAAAGAAAAAAGAAAGATCTAAAACTAAGGTGTCTGCTCCAGATTTTTCTCCTCTTTACCCATCACACAATTAGATCATTCATTCCTTGTCCTCCCTTTCCTCTGTTACCATCCTTTTCCATACTACAACCAATCTTCTATCAAAAAAGAATTGGGTCCGCACAAACAGTAATGCCAAACAAAACCACTCATTTCCCCTTATGAATTCAGGCAAATAACCACACACAAATTGGTCACCACAAGTACGGATGCCCAATATCTCAACCACCATCCTTTATCAAGAAAAACCAAGTCATTTCTGTAATCTCCATAACCAAAATCCTCAAGAAAAATCATTAAATCGTCTAATCCAGCAAGAATGTGCCCATCTCTGGACAAGCTATGAAAATTTCGCACAGCATGCAAAATATTATTTTCTACATCCATTGCATGATGATGTCATTTGAGGCCTCAAAACTCACGTCATAAATATATACATAAGATCAAAAATAAAAAAGCAACATGCAGGAGATTAAGAGATTGAATACCCTGAGGGCCACTACCAGTTTAAAAGTTTCTCAGAATGAGAGAGAAAAGGAGGAGAAGGGAAAGGGGGAGAGGCAGGGAAGCCTTTAGTTTCCAAGAAAGTGTTGACTCTAAAAACCTATTTGGAAGCACCACATGAGCAACAGCAGAGTTCTTTGTTTAACAACTTCACCTCATTTCAATGCACCGAATCATCATGTGCCAAGGTGCTAGTTTATTGCAGGTGGGTGGGTAGGCTATTACATGCACCTGACATACCCAAAACAAACCCCGACTCCCCAGAGAGAGCATAAGTGAAGATCACAAGCCAAGAAACTAGTTCTTCCATATCCAAAAAAGAAATTATTCATAAAATCAATTCAAGCAAAGACAATTGCCAGTAACCGCAACTCTGCCTCAACAGGCAAATAATAAACCTACATCCATGATTTAAAAATTGGGGTCCTACATGAAATCATTATTTTTCTCACTGAAATAGACTCAACAAGGTTGATTGTCAAAATAGATCTCAGAAAAAGGATCAATTGAAGCCAAATAAAGAAAAAACTCACTCAAAGAAAAAACAGTATTGTACATTTCCATGGACTTGGCAACAACTACTGATGATAAAACTCATATATGTAAAGCAACATTCATTTTACAAGACAAACAGATGAAAAAAACCAAGCAAATATTAATGCCTTGGTTAGTATTGCATTTTTTAAGAGAGGGATCAGAATTACAAAATGACACTGACTCAAATATTTCAATAATAAACTCAACTGAAGAGATGATATGTTAGTCATTAGCATTTCTAGGAAGAATACAAAAAATCAGCGACACTAGAATATAGTAACTTGAACTGCACATTACATATGGTGGACATGTATGCCATGATAATCATCAATAATACAGAAGATCGAGTGCAGTTATAAATTAATGCACCTGCACTGCATGAGGTCGGGGGATCCTTTTGGAGATCCTTGAGTTCCTTCAAAATACGCTTCGATGCCATTGAAAGAGCTGGATATAAATTGGAAAAATCAAAAAAAAATTCAGAGTACAGAATAAAGACAATGCCATACAACAAGACTACAAGAATTCTCAATAATTAAACCAAATTGAAACACATGACATAGTTAAGAAGAAAACAAAATGACCAATAACCGTACTCAACCAAATGAATAACCAAAACACAAGAAAAAATGTACAAAAAAAGACTCGAACAGTAATCGAGTACATGAATGATGAACTACAATTCAAATAAATAATAATGAAAAAGTCAAACATCTGAATGATTTTAGCTAAAATCAAAACCATGATTTTGCAAAAAGGACCATTTCAGATACCATAAAAACCCAAGGCAGAGTATGTAAACACAATAAAAGAGATAATAACGCAGAATAACAACAATAGCAACAAAATGAATCCATAAACAATAGTCACAGGCAGAATAAGCGCCCATGGTCACAGTATAAAAAAGGTAAGTCCACCCAAATGTTACAGAAAACGTAAACAAAACAGAAACAACCCAGAAAATTGAAGTCAGAAAGAGAAGGAGATACAAAGAGAGAGATGGACCTAGGTTTTCAAACCAGATCAAACCCAAATTAGCAATTAGAGCACTCTGTAGTTTCAAAATCAAATGCCTGATATAGGATTCAACACAACAGGAAAACACTACATTCCACCCAATGCTATGAAGGTTAAACGCCTAAATGACAGTTAAGATAACAGAGAAACCCTGAACTTATCCACAAGACAAATAAATCCCACTAGTCCCATATCAGATGATAGTCCGACAAATTGAATAACCACACAAGAAGAAACCCTAACTTCTTTCAAACAAAACGTACATGTGAAGGCAGGAATATATACCAAATCGCAAACTAAGGTAAAACAGCCATATCTTTTCCTTCCTTTTACCACAAAAGGAAATCCCAAAAAGCATAAAACTAGAAAAGGAGACTAATACAACACGATCAAACCAGTAAACCAATATTTCTCCCGTACACTGAAACCCTGATTCAAACCCTAAATACAACAACAAAAAGGCAGGAAGACCGTAGCTCTACAAACATGAAGAGCACAGAGAGAGAGAGAGAGAGATAGAGAGAGAATCTACGGAGAAAAATATCAACAAAAAGCACGAAAAGCCTGCAATGGAAATACTGCAAGAAAGGGGGGAGAAATGCAGCCCTGACCTTTCTAGAGAGAGAAGCAGGACGTAAAGGCGAAGGGATCCAATTTCAGAGAGAGAAAACGGGGTGGGTTCTTTAGAGAGAGAAAATTCTTGTGGTCTCGGCAAAAATGGAGCGAGGCGAGACCTCCACCAAATCCAAGAGCAAACCCCCCCTTCCGATCCCACAAATTCGCAGGGCCTGTAAAAATACGCTCTCCTGGTCTTTTATAGTCGAATAATGACTATCTTTCCCCTAGTCTTTTTCCCAAAAGACGTAACCATTCTTATCGATTCGTGGTCTACAAATGTCCAGCTCTTTGTAGAAATACCAAGTTGGCCCCGGCTAGGTGGTCCCCTGCGTGAGGCCTACGATGTGGTCCTGCGCCCAATACATATCGAGCTTTCTTTTTTTTCTTTTTTTTTTTCTTTTTTTTTTTAATCCTCAAATTTTTGGTATTAACTTTCTCAAAAATTTCTAACAACAAAAATAATGAAAATAGTGATGTTGAATTTGATCTCTCATGACTGTGTGTTTATCCTTGTGTCTTGAAAATGCAGTGGCCTAGATTGAGAATCACCAATTTGGAATAGAAATTGATGTGTTTTTTTGTCAGAACCGATTGGCCATTCAAATGGACTCTCTTGGTTCCATCAAGGAACTTGACAAGTCTGTCAAGAAATCGGGTGATTTGTATTAAATTACTAACTGAATCACCAAGTTGCCACACATTATATTTTTTTGCTATTTTTTATTTTTATGGATTGATTATCACACCATAGAATTGGTATGCCAATACAGATCGAATTTCAGAAAAGTCGATTCATCTGGCTGGTCCAGGTTTTCAAACACTATATGTAGACGCCGTTGGGCCTTTCGCCATCCGGTAGGCTTTATGCTTTGAGCAGTATGACAAGGCCTGCAATCCCGTCTAGGAAGAATGGTTCACTCGGTTTTAAGGAAAGGCGAGTTCACCAAGTCAATCCAGGTTTTAATGACATTGCCCACGAGCTGGAACCATGCCACCGGCTTTCTATTTCAATCAGCATGGCAAGGCCTTTGGGCCACTCGAATTCTTGGCATGGCCACAAAAAAATATTTCCATTTATGTTTTAGTTATTGAAATTTGTTATGTATTAATTTGTATTAAATTTTATACTCCAAATGGGTCAAGCTCTGACACCATATTATAATTCAACCCAGTACTGGCCCTATCCCACACAATTTTGGGTTGGGCTCTGGGCCAAAGCTAGCCTGGACTATTAGCAGCCCTATTGATGGATGGTTTATAGTACAAGGTTTTTTTTTTTTTCAATTTTTCAAGTTTAAGAAGTCGCGTCTTTTTTTTGGGTTTTGAATCTTGCAATTGATGGTAAGTGTAGCAAGACTGCTGCATGTCATCTTTGCCGCTTTGAAGCTAATTCGCCACTTTAAAAAAACAAAAAAAAATGTATATATATATATATATATATATATAGAAAGAAAATACTAACTTGTTATCCAAGTCAATAATAGTTTTAATATTATATTTACTACTCAAGTCTATATATATATATATATATATACGTAAAAACTAA
>NW_006498122.1:2059336-2102227 GCF_000471905.2 Amborella trichopoda
TACTCAAGTACTATATATATATATATATATATCGAAAAAAAAATCTAACTTTGTTATCCAAGTCGATAAATAGTTTCTTGAAATTATATTTTACGCTCAAGTCTCCCCTTTTTGAGATAGTACAAGTTGAATTTTATCTTTTTTATTTGTATAAAATAAATGTGCTTATTATCTTTTTATTTTTTATAAAATAAACATGCTTATTTTGAAATTTTGATAATAAAAATATATTTTCTGTTGATTTCTATTGTTAGTTTTTGTATTCTTTGGCTTAATTGGACCGACGATTGGGATTCAGTTTTAAGGGCTCTTGTTTTTATTGAAAAGTTTGAGCCCTCGAATTTTACTAAGAATAAGATTGAAAGATAGAGCTAGATGGATGGATTTCACATTTTTTCTCGGTTTGTATTAGCGGTTTTTCTCATCAACTATACAATCAATAAAAGAATATAAGGGATAATGATGATGTATTACTTTTGCATTATATTTTTTAATGCAATATTAATTTGGCATTATAATGGGCATATCAAATATCTTATGTTTGATTACCAGGAAATACCAAAGATACCACACTTTTGATATCTTAGGTAGAAAATCCAAACAAATGGAGAGATTGAGGAAAATGTCACACATAAAATTAGAGCTGGGTGGGAAGAGAAATTGAGAAAGATATCACACACAAAATTAGAGCTGGATAGGAGGAGCGGAAATGTACAATCGAAATTTTATGTGATTGCCGCATACCATGAAGTTGAAGGGCAAATTCTATAGGACAGTTGTGAGACCAACTTTGTTTTATGGGGTAAAATGTTGAGTGGTTAAAAAACAATATACCCATAAAACAAATGTAACAGAGATGATGATGTTCAGATGGATGTGTGACAAGACAATAAAAGATAGAATTCAAAATTAATCTATTCGAACAAATTTAGGTGTGGCACCAATAGAAGTTAAGATGAGAGAGAACAGATTTAGGTGGGCTAGCCATATGTGGCGCAAACCCAGCACAATACCTGTTAAGAAGTATGAGTTAGTTCAAGTGAAAGGTTCTAGTGATAAAATATATCGAGACTTATGGCCTCATTGAGGGTATGACCCTTAATATAGTAGAATGGCGGTCCACGATTCATGTAGTCAACCCCAATTAATTAGAAAAAAGCTATGATGATGATGATGAAATGTCTTGTGTCTTATAGCGGTACTTTGAGTTTTATTTATTTTTTAGCTGGATGAGTCAGGTTTTTACCTTTGTAATGGTTTTCAGCATTTCATTTGAATATATAAATTCCATATGAGAAATATATCATAACACCTATAAGAGATGAGCTATTCAATGTTTTTTCCCATTTGCAAATATTATCGTTCAAGCTATTGTGTTTTTTATGGGTATTTTGAAATTAAATTAAACGATACGGATAAAGTACCAATTTATATTTAGGTAATTTGATAAATTTCCCAATTCTAAATACGAAGGTATAACTGCTTTTATAAAAATCATGACCATCAGATAAGAATTTGAATATCTTCACAATATATTCAATCTATGCACAAGGTTGAAAAACTAGCTCTTCCTGCATCTTTGTTATTAGATACATTACCCTTATTGCTACCGGTGATAGTGATTGAAAACTTGGCTAGCCGACTTAGAATTGTCTTTGTCAATTCAAACTTGATGCATTCCTGATTCTAGATGCTCATAACTTGGGGAATTGTCCAAGATGTCCATTATCGGACAAATATAGTGAATAGCCCTTGGTTTGTCATAGGGAATCAAGTAATTTTTTATTTGTATTTTTTTATGATCTTAGAGTAGAAGAGTGGATCAGGATTCATGTAGCTGACTCCAAATAATTGAAAAAACATACTAATGATGATGGTGCTTCTTTCATGATCTTTTTATTCTCTTTACGAAGTGTGGTAACTTGCCCAAGACCATCACGTCGACTTGGATTGGCAAGGGCTTGAATCATCACGTAACTCCTATTTCTAGACTACAATTGCAACTATGTTATGAATTTGTGTTTATACTTGGGGAATATATACGACGAGACCATTTATTTTTGGACCCAGTTTCTATGCGGCCAAGGCCGCATATGTAAAAATGTGGGCTTAGTAATATATCTATTTTTGAGATGAAATTGTTTACTTAATTTTTAAGGACATGTAATCTCTAGCATGGAGATCATGAATATGAAAAAATAAGCAATTTTTAAAAATTAAAAATAATAATTATAGTAAGAAAACATTTGGACCGTTAGTTTTCATTGTTTTTAAATGGAACACCTACTTGCATCCATCTTTAAGATGGATGCTTTACACTTTTTGGACTGCATATGTAGTCATGCAGTTCAGCCCGCATGAAACAAAATTTCTCTATTTTTTGTACAAAAAAGCCACAATTATTATTGTCTGTTAGATGTAAAATTTGGAGGCAAATGTGTCATTAATCATGCACAAAGTTCAAAATATAGTTTCTTGAACCATGTGACACATTTTATGATGTCAGATTTCACGTTTAATGATTATAAGTGATTGTGACGTCCTTATATCAAATGTAAACGGTTTTATATTATCCAATCCCTTACACTAATGTTTTTGACATGTGCTCTGCTAAAAAAAGGTCATACATCTAAACTAAACAAAGCCAGAAAATTTTCCTATTGGACCATAACTTCTAAAACCAGACAATTAGTAGGTAAAATAGGGCTAAAAATGTATTGAACTGATTGGTTCATCAATTCCCCATAGTATCTAAGACAATACCGAAAAGATGGACATCCCTATTGACCCAATCTAGTCAAGTGATACATTGACTAGGAACCGACAATTTTGACTATGGACCCATTAATTAGGCATCAAATTGCAAGGCTCGCCTAGCCTTTTTGAACAAAACACAAGAAGTCCAATTGGTAGGGTCTCATGGTTTAATTGGGACCTTGGGACACCATTGCTAAGCACTCTGTTTGAACCCAACATAAATGTTGGACTAGACCAATTCAACATGGCTCTAGATGTTTGAATAAGAACCTGGCCAATATTAATTTGAGAGGACTCAAGGCCACATAATCCGACCATGCATCCTTCAAACTCGAATCACTATAAGTGAATTTATCTCTATAATGAAGCCAAAAGATTACTGGCTCATGCGGGAGCATATCGTACATTCACTTCCTTGGATAAAACCTACATTAGAGTATATGTCTTTAAAATGTAGGTCTGAAACCCCGTATCAGCTACATCAGCCCTAAATATTTTGGGTACTATGAGTTTAGGCACCCCCAAATTTAAAACATGTATGCAGTCCGGATCATCCACCTACTAATTCTGATCCGGATGTCAGATCAACATTCTAATTTGGACAAATCGGCTACCCGACAAACTCAAAAGAAAAAAAAAAGACGAAAAGAAGATGAATGATGATTTTTGTTTTATGATATTTCTTTTATGTTTAAACCAAGTGGAAGCGTTATTAACTGTCATTTCTTTCGGGGTTGTATGATTGTGACAAGGAACAGACAATTCTCGATCCAGATTAACATGTACTAGATTGATGATTGTTGAATCAGCACCACATGTAACTAACACAAGCTCAATATTATTTCAAAGAATATCATGTATGGTGCACTCTATTGGGAGTACTGCACTAGGCATTTAGTCCACAAGGCAAATAAAAACCTCCTAATATTTTTGTTTGGTAATTTCTGGGAAGGCATGGGCATTTTCCTCTTTATTTTGTTTTTTATGGGAATTTGGGGAAAGAACCGGCCTAAGGATAATAATTAAAGACAAGTATTGCTTAGCCGTAACGCGATCATGATTAGGGAGGTATCCACGTGCGACGCTTTTACGTCATGATTAGGGAGGTATCCACGTGCGACGCTTTTACGTAAATAACTAAACTACCCTCGAGTCAATGGAGCGTGACCTCAATGTGATCGTTGGGCTAAAAGAGGCGTATGCGTACCACCAACGCGGACTGCGTTCTAAATGTTAGGGACAAAATAGTAATTTTGTGTAAAATATAATTTATAAAATCCTCTTACGCCCATATGTATTAGATAAGATCTCAAAAGATCACTTTTACATATATCTCTAGAACAAGCCAAATCTCCTATACCGCCTATCGGTCAAATTTAATGGTGATCATTTAAAATCCTACATGCATGTGTGTGATGGTCTCGTGAGATCGTTATATGGATCATTTTATCTTTGGTAGTTTCAATTAATCTTACTATTAGATATGAAATTAATGTTAGCATTTATTTCATTGATCACGTTCAAACTTTAAAAAAAAATAAAAAATTTTCGAACTTTGTTACACAATTAATCTATCAAATTTCACATCACATACAAAGTCGAGAATAAATAATGACTTGGATCTCAACACTTGAAGTGACTTTGGTCTCTTTTCTATTATTATTTTTAAATAATAGTACGAATTCATTTGGTGAAATATGAAGTAATTTGACACCTCTAATTTTCAATCTCGGAGAGAGAGGGTAAAATTGAAATACAAATTAATAGCCAAAAAAAAAATATTTACAACACGCAAAAATTAAGATTACTTTTCGTAATTACAATGTTTATACGGGTAAATTTCTAAAAACATTAAACATATTTCGATGAGTCTCCATAAAAGTTATGGATCATCTTAGTCAAGCTTAAACCAAATAAATTTAAGAGTAAAATAAAGGCCCTTCAAGGCTTCAACTAGTTGGCAAGTTAGACTTTCCCAGGGTACGTTTGTTTGCCGGAAGATAAAATGTTCCCCGAAAAAAAAAAAGTTCTCATTTGTTGAGAAGGCCATTTATTTATTCGGGAAGGTTAAAATAAATTATGAGTATTGTGTTGGATAACCAGCTGGAATTTAAGGAAGTTCTAATAAATGCTTTATCTACTTCCGCAAAGACATTTTAAGCAAGCAAATAACACCATAATGATATCAAAATTAAATAAAAAACAATGCGTTAAATACTGTTGCATATTCAATAGCATGTGGCCACTTATTACACATATTTAGCGCCAATATTTGACTCAAAATGAGATCAAATGGTGCTTGATCTACTTCTGCAAATCAATGACATTCTAAGCAAGCCAATTACATCGTAATGATATCAAAATTAGATAAAAAAACAATGTGTTAAACACTGTTGTATATTCAGCAGCATATGGCCAATTATCACACACATTGACCACTAAAATTTGCTTCAAAATGAGATCAAATGATACTTGATCTACTCTCGCAAACCAATGACATTATAATGATATTAAAATCAAATAAAACATAGTGTGTTAAACAGTGATGCATATAGCCAATTATCACACACATTGAGCACCAAGATTTGACTAAATAAATGAATGAAGAGAGAAAGTCAGTTGCAGACTTCAGAATAAAGGTACAAACCGAAGTCAATAAAATGATATGTCGATTTACTTAAGCCCTGAAAACCCCAAAATCAATAAGAATGAACTCTTAGTTTGATTAAGCCCTGTAAACCACAAACCAAATTTTATTCCAAATGAGTAATCATGCAAACGGACAGAGTTCATAATAGATAAAAATTTAACTAACAAAAATAAGAAGAGATCAAAGCCAATATGCATATGTACAACAATGAATTTAAACAATACAAATAATCCATAACAAATTATAGGAAACCAAGAAAAATAAAATAGTCACAAAGCAAATAACCATAGGAAAAGAAATGATTTAATAAAAAAAAACACTCAGAAAAAAAAAAAAAAAATTGAATCACCATGATTCATTGAATGTATATCTTGTATAAAACTGAATCACACTGATTAGTTTTCTCACTCTAGAAAATGTCTCAAGCTGTCTCTTGTAGGTCAGGAAATATAGAATATTAAAACCGTGAGCCTTTCAGGCTATGTAACCAAAAATAAAATAAAAATGGGGATAATCCCTGCAGGTGACCGCTAGTTATTGGAAGATCAATGAAACAAAATATATATATATGGATAACTGCAGTAGTAAAAAGGAAGAAAACAACGTACCCATATTTTTATTTTTGTCAATATCTTTTACCCTTTTATTGTAAAACCCTAAAAAGAAATCCGACAGAGTTCAGAAAAATGAAACAATAGTTTCAAAAAATCACTCAAAATAGTCAGATAAAAAAATGGCCTCTTTAGAAATTGTTGATTTCTTAATAAATATAATAGAAACCAGCATTTCCAGCATTTGTAGGAAGGGAATAGATCGCCGGGAGAGGGATAGAGAGAGACAGGGAGAGAAAGAGATGGAATAGATTAGAGAGAGGAATCAAAGGCAGAGGGGATGAAAGATCACAAATGAAAGAGAAGAGAGATTGTAGAGATATCAGAGGGAGAGAGGATCAGAGAGAAGATGAAGGAGAGGACAGGAAGGAGAAGAGCATTGGTTGGATGCAGGTGCGAGAGAGACAGATAAGCTTGGAGGCAGGCAATGGGCTTCTGAGCTTGGAGGCTGCGATGCTAGGGTTGAGATTGTATAGGAAACAAAACCATTGCGGAAAAAGTTCTCAATCTCTCCTTTTCTTTTAGGGAAAAGTTTATATAGAGCCCAGGTTTTAAACTTCTCAAAACTTTCATTCGGAAGAGGTTGTTTTGCTGTTCAAATATCTTCAAATCGATCATCCAGACATCAAGATGCATATACACGAGAAAAAAATAAATTTCAAGTTTTGAAAATAATATGTTTTGCAACGTATTTTTTGGCCGTCAATCTTTAAGATTTTCAAGTTTTTATAAATCAGTTGATTTATACTATTTTTTAAACTTTAAATTTTTAAAATAAATATAAAATATAGTTTAAAGCTATTATAAAGATTTTCAATATTAAAATCGATACTATTTGAAGGTAGGCTTTAATTTGATTGTTTAGAGCCTAGGCTCTATACAAACCGTACCTTTTTTTTTATAACTTAAAATGGAGTAAACACGGTAAAAAAAAATCTCACAACTTCTAAACACCGTAGAAGCCTCATACATCAAACATGGGATTTCTACAATGATAAGAAGAAATTTGTTATGGAGAAATTTCTTCCTCCAAAAAAACGCGTCCTCATAGTTTGCGATGAGAGCCAAGCACTTTGTCATTTTCGCTAAAGAGAGCTGATATAAATGGATTGTACACTCTTATCATTGTTTATTATTGGTACATAGAGATCACAACCACCTCCCGCCATTGGATCTAGAATCGGGCGGTTACAAGTATGTGGTTTTCTCTCACGATTCGAGAGAGAATAATTTACTTAAATTGAAGAAAAAGAGAGAAAATGAGGTAGCATCGTAATAAAAAAGAAGTTATGTATATATATATATACATTACATGAAAAAAATATTTTATATAAAAAATATTGACTTAAATACCCCCCAAAAAATTTAGGGGTATTTTGGTCAATATATTTATGAAATATTTTTTTATATATTTTTATTAGGTGCGCCTCACTAAGATGTACATGCATTCAAAATTTCAGGTCATTATGATTTGTAGAAAAAAAATGAAAAATAAAACACTACCGGACAATCATGACCGTGCGCTGAAATTTAGACGGTGATGAAAATAGGTGAAATTACTGTTTATTTTCTCCTACAGGCATTGAGAAGACTTTTCCCATGTATATATATATATATATATGAAGAGGCTACAAAACGCTTATGGGTGAAAATGAACAATATTTTCGCCCATAGGCTCGGCACCATCCGATTTTTTCGAACGGCATGGATTAAAGATCGTCACAGACATAGCATGTCCGTGACGAAGTTTTTTCATGCAAACTTGACGCAAAAATATATGGGGACAGCTACGGCTCCCGTAGGTCCATGGTTGTTTTTAAGCAAAACTGTCACGAACATAGCATGTCCGTGACAGAAGCAAAACAATGTAGCAACATGGGAGTTGCTCATTTTTATGTCCTCTTATGCATGTAGAAAGAAGAGAGTGTGTAGGTTGGGAGAGAGATAAGAATAGAGGGAGAAAGGATGGGGTGCTTCTCTCGCTTCACACCACATACGGAATTCATTGGAAAAAATGAGTAAAAAAGAAAAGAAAATCACCCCTTTTTCTTTTGCCATCCCATGCTAAAAAAGCGACTATCATTTTTAGACTAGCCTTTACATCCACTCATCTCTAACGGCTCACATTTAAGTTCAAAAACCACTTCTTTCCCCTTCCTCAGAGCCTGGAGATGGCAGATCCCAAGAGCCATGGCTCCGTCATGCCATTGCCAAAACCACCAGGGCACGATGCTCGAAGCCCGACCGCCCCTCAACGACCCATGCAAGTCTCATTTCCGACCCACTCTCCAAATAAGCCTAGAAAGAAGAAACCTAGACGCTGTTGTTGCTCCTGTTGTTTATGGATTTGTGTTCTACTCTTGGTTCTCATCTTGTTCCTCTGCTTGGTAGGGTTTGCGGTCTTCGTGTATTTTCGACCGACCCCTCCAAAATTCAAGGTTGAAACCCTAAAATTCAAACAGTTTAGTGTCGAATCTAGATCCCAACAACTATATCTAACCTCAAATGTACAATTGTTTGTTGAGGCGCTCAATAAGAATGATAGGTTTGGTTTCTCATATGACCACTTATCTGCATTGGTTTTCGCAAACGACGTGAGTCTGGGAGGCGCTTCCTTTCCCAGATTTTTGCAACCCCGGAAGAATACAACTGTGATGAATTTCCCTGCATCTGTGATGGGGTCCTTGGTTGACAATGCTGAAGGAAAGGAGATGGAGAGCAAATATAAGGCCAAGCAACTGGATTTGAATGTGGAGTTGAGGGGTAATTTGAGGATTATTTTTAGGAGGTGGAGCTCAGGAAAGCTGGAATTTCAGTTGTGGTGCGAGGGGGTGAACCAACACAAGATATCCATGGGGATGGAGCCTCAATGCAAGGTCAAATTATTTGGCTGGTAATATTTTACCCCAATTCTCAAGTTTTCAATAACAATATCGATAACAACAATGATTACCAAAAAGAATAATAAAGAAAACTATACTACGATATTGTTTATCTTTGGTATAAGGTGCTCTCAATTAAACTTGACCATTGGATGTGAAATTAAATAGCTGCACTCGAACTTGAAAATAAATTTTCGCTAACTTGGTGACACATCCAAGCTATCAGATTTTACATTGGATGGTTGTAAATAATTATGACTTCTTTATATCAAAGTGAAGAGATAGACAATTCCAAAAATAAAAACTCTTGTATTAATATTATATTTTTGGTCATGTGTCAATAGAATATGTTATTTTAATTATGATATCTTCGTACTCCACCTTTTTGCATTCATTGCATTTTGAAATGAAATTATCATGATTCTAACTCTGGCATTTACAACCCTAGGAGAAAATCAATAGCAAAAGTGGCAACATTCATGTAATAATTATCCATTCAAAAATTACAATAATGTAAAAAAAATGTAATAATTATAAACATGAGTAAATAAAGTTTTGTTATCATGATTATTTTGATCATGTCAATGCACACATAACTGATCACGTATACACGTGGGAAAGCATGACAACATTTAGTAATGGTTAATATGACCATTTGATTTTGGTACAATAATGTCAAACCGTTGGTCTTTGGCACAAAGATGTCAGAATGCTGCTGCTGGATATAAAATTGAGTAGCTGGATTATCCAGTTGATCATGTTTAACTTTTTTTCAAAATATTGAACTCCACGACACATCTTAAGCTGTCCAATTTTATATCTAACAGTCATGGGTGATTACAACCTCATTATGACAAAGATATATAATATTATGGTATATAATCTCAGTAATTAATTCATATTTTGAAAAAAAGGAGAATAACAAATTTTATATCTAACAGTCATGGGTGATTACCACCTCATTATGACAAAGATATATAATATTATGGTATATAATCTCAGTAATTAATTCATATTTTGAAAAAAAGGAGAATACTGTAGAAAACACTCAAGTGCACATAATATGTTCATGCAAGGAATGCTTCCACAATGATCGACCATCTTTATTTTCCTTTGGGTAAATCAGCGGGGGAGATGCCCTCTACCCATTTTTCATTAATTATAGAAGAAATCTTAATACAACTCATAGTTTGAGATCCAACATCTTTCTCCTTTCATTGAATGGCAAATAATATGCATCATGTGCTCGCATTGCATCTATTTTGAGAGAGAGAGAGAGAGGTGATGATTTGGATCCACCAGGTGTGTGAGGGATACGATAGATGTTAAAAGGAATGCATGAGTGGAACTAGAATGAAACTACCCTTTATTTCTAAGAAGCAATACAATAATAGATTCTATTTAGGGGGAATCACATTTTATATATGAATAGATCATATGGATGGATTGCATTATGAAAAATCACAATGCATATACAAGTAAATAAATCAAATGCATGAATTGCATTTAAGAATAAATCATAATAATAAATCACAATCATATACAAACGAGTATTAATTATCACTAGTAAGTGATTTAAAAATCATTGAGCTGACTTAGAATCACCCAAACTGGCTCAATATCGAAAACCTGGTGGTTTAAGAGGCATTGGCCCACAAAATGGGAGAGTCTCCTAAGCCTAAGGTGCTTGTTGTTATTTTGTCATAACATCACCTTGGCCTCAGATTCAGCATCTGACTCGGCCATTTGTTTGACAGACTTAGGCTTGGGACCCTGGCAAGTCGAAGCCCGAGTCAACATTTTTTAACATTGATTATCAGGATATTTATGAATGCATATAATACACTAAGTGAACTCTCTATTTATTACTGTATCAGAGAGAATTAATCACTCTTAACTATGTCTTGGTTGGTGGTTGCAGGCCCTTCTTTATCAGTGCATAACACATTGAAGACCACATATCTTTCAAGATTGCGAGGCCTATGAATAGTCATGGAGGCAAATATTGTATATTATTCACATCTTTTATTCACCTTTAGTACTGTTAATTTTATTTTAAGTTCTATTGTTTAGAGCAAATGTATTCACTTGCATCAAGTTTTGTCTGTGTTGATATATTGTTTTTCTTCTTTTTGAGTGTTGTTTTTTTATGTTAGATATATTGTTTATTTTTAATTTTCATATTTTTTCATTGAATTTATGTTCTTTTGTTTATTTGACTATTTGTTGTTCTCCAAACCAGTAAAAGTCCATACAAGACCTTTTGATAATTTAAATATTGTTAACACTGGCTATCTAGGTTCCATGAGTATATGGCACTAATATTTCATGAATATGTTTATATTTGGTAGAGAGATAATGGGTTCCTCTCTCAATTGACCCTTCTTTCTTGTAGATCTTAACAAGAAGAATTGGGATGCGCTTGTTGGTATTTTTTTTTTTTTGTGTAGCTCATTGGGGAAGACTTTCTCTACCTGTGGTAAGATAGAATTCGAGATGTCATGTTCTGGCATCCCGTCATCCTAACCACCTAGCTTTGATTCCATTCCTATGGATGCGTCTATCATGAATTAAGGGCACATTTGGTTTATGTGAAAAATATTTCCTAATAAATATTTTTACTTGAAAATTTTCATCATGTGGGTAGTGTGGGAACATTTTCAAATCAATTAGCTGTCAATTAGTGTGAAAATATATATTGGGACCAACTGATATGAAAATATTATCATATCGAACCACATGATAGAATTCTTTCACGTAAAAATATTTTCTCTGAACTACATTCAATAAGGGGTTTCCTGATGTAGATTTACCTAATATTGTAAAGCATTAACCAGCAGCCCTACCAAAATGCACCAATGAAAAAGTGGTATAGATTGAAGCCCAAGGGGAACTTGAACCCAAACTAGGTAAATTGCCTCATCATCACTAGATGAACGATTTTTTTTTCTAGAAATTTTTTTTTTTTGTGAGTTCTTAAAAAGGTTATATCTCACCACCAACGAAATGGAAGTGCCGTGCTTATTTATTTTATTTTATTTTTTAAAGTTTTAGGTGTTTCTTTAAGTTTTTTTTTGGTTGTTCGCACAAAGGAGCAAAATGTACCTTTGTTCCCTCGAGTTCTCTTCTTCTTCTCGTGTCTATTATGACTCATATGAAACTTTCTTCATCCTAAATTGCGAAGCTACAATAAAATTTTCAACCTACATGGTTTATTGTATTGGTTGGCAGTTAATTTTAGCAATACTACATCTCAAGTATAATTTGTACCAATAAACTGCCCTAGATAAATTAGGATATTGCTTGTCGGGTAAATCAGAATTTGGATATTTTCAGAACGGGAAATGACATAATTAGTTGTCGGCAAACGCTTCTGTTCAAATACAATTTATTTCCAAAATCCATCTTAGAAATAGACTGTGAAATTAAAATTTTACAATTTGACAATCTTGACCATCATGATCAATAAAATTTCAAAATATAAAAATAAACTAAAAGTAGAAAAAATAACTTTGAAAACATACTATTTTATTGGTTGACCTTTTTCTTTTTTTTTTGGTAATTTTTACATATCATCATATCTACACTATTTTTAATATGCCGTTGTGAATCTAAAGCATAAATGCACCTAAAATGTCTTAAGACATGTGTCACAACCAAATCCATCTCTAAGATGGACTTATGGAAGGGGACCACATTTGAATAGGTGCATCATGAACAGTGTGAGCCTCAATTGTGATCGGTACCCTTTATTTGAAATATCGAATTGGGTATCAGCGACTACGTATAGGCGTTGTGCCAAGAGATGAATTGTCCATTTACTACTTTAGGTAAAACCTTATGTAGAAGCAATTTTAAGGCTTTAGTTACCCAAAAACGAAGTAATTTGAAGGCTTTAATTTCAGAATATAATCTCTCTTGAGACTCTTTTTTTTTTTTTTCTTTTTTTTTGGGACAAATCAAATGAGGGAGAAAGCCCTCACCTGTTTTTCATTAATAAAAAGAAAGGTAAAATACAACTTATAGTTCTACAACTCTACTATAGGGAATTTGTGCAACATCAAGAAGTAAGGAAGAGTAAGAAAACTAGGTGGTCTTGCACGCCAAATAGTGGCATTAGATAAAGCCGTGGCTTTCTCGGCAAGAGTATCACTTGTAGAGACTATTAAATATCTTGTATTTATCATTTATAGAAAGTGTATATTTTATAGGTATATTAGTTATTGTATGTTATCTTGCTTTACAAGTTATCTCTTATTGTATTATATGTACAAGTTAATAATAATCAATAGCGACACAAAGTTATCTGTAGATATTATGATATTTTAACATGATATCAGAACGATATATTTTTTTCGACAATGTAGAAAGGACTAGTTTTTTTTTTTCGGCAAGGTGTTTTCTAGCATAGATCCTTTACGAATTTTTGGTTTACGCTTCGAGAGAGAGAGAGAGAGAGAGAGGTGGTGACTTTAAGTTTGCGTGAGAGATAAAGATGCCGACTGCAAGTCAGAATAACCCAAATCTCTTTCTAGTTACAAAACTCATATCTCTTTATGATTGCCTTTTTTCTCTTCTATATCATCAATCTCATATACACCAGAGTATATTGATAATATGAATGTCATGTACATTGCTTTCAATCTAGTGTTTCATGACCGGACAAAACATATAGAAGTTGATTGTCATTTCATTTGTGAAAAATTTCTAGCCAGATAAGTTACATTTCCATATATTGCCTCACAACTTGCAGATATTTTTATCAAGGCAATGACTCGTGCTTGACATTACTATCTCATTGACAAATTGATGTTGTTCAATCAATCTTATTTTGAAGGAAAGTATATAGACCATTGAAGATATTGTATTTATCATTTATAGAAAGTATATATTTCATAAATATATTACAAAGGGAAAGGTTTCTATGTTCCCCCTATAATATAGAAGTTCCATCCTCCCCCTACCGTCCAGCTATCCATTTTTTATCAAAAGAGCCACTCACTGTGTGATCTTAGATTCGACATTTTAAAGTATTTTATTTTTAGTTTTTTTAATACATTTTTTTGAATATGAAATTTAGTACGTATCATCTTCTCATTGGGGCGCACTTATAAAAAATATTGATAATGATTTTTCGACAAAAATTAATGACCAAAATACCATTTGAATCTTCCAGGGGTATTTTGGTCATTTTATTTTATTAAAAAAAATATTTTTATATTTTTCGTTAGTGCGAGTTTAATAGAGGAATGGACATCCAAAATTTGGTATTAAAAAAATTTATAGAAAAATAAATAAAAATAAAACAGTGTAGAGACGTGACATTGTGATTGGGACAATCTTAGCCCTCCATTAAAAAGTTGACGGTTGGATAAAGGGGAGGATATAACTTTTATGTTGTAGGGGAACATAGAAAGTTGTCTCTATTGCTTATTGTAAGCTATATTGTGGTGTAAGTCAACTTATTGTGCAAGTTACATCTAATTGTATTATATATACAAGTTAATAATAATCAATAGAGACATAAAGTTCTTTGCAGAGCTTATGAGATTTCTAACATCAACCACCATATTAGCCTTACGAAAGATATGTGAAAACGACCACACACGGTCAGTGAGCTTATGTCGCCAGTTGGCAGCCTATAAGGGGACAAACATCCAATAGAAATATACTTCATAAAAACAACTACAAAAATAGTATAGACTTGAACATTTTAAAATGAGCAACTAAAATAGGAATAATTTTTCCTAAGCTACTAGCTATAATTAATAGTATAAGTTACTAGTTCCCAACCGTTAGATCATTTATCACGTGGTTCAAAATTCATATTACCATTTTAATTTTAATTTTTTTCTATAAATCAGATTAAAATGAAATTTTGGGTTATATACCTAACACTATTGCACACAATATAAAAATATAAAAGAATTATTTTCAATAATTTAAAATTACCAAGTTACCCCCATCATGTTTTAAATGTATTTCGGTTATTTTATATTTTAGAATATTTATTTATTTATTGTGTACTATATTTTTCAGCACACACGTCCAAAATTTCATTACGATTTGATTTATAGAAAAAAAATATTAAAATTTAGATAGTGATATGAATTTTGAACTACCCGATAAAGATTTGACGGCTGAAAGCTAATATAGCTTATACTATTCATTATAGCTTGTAGCTTGGTAAATATTTTTCCATTAAAATAATATGTTACATTATTTTTTAGATTTGAAATCCTTTTTCTTTTCTCTAATATAAATGATTATTGAAATTAAAATCATCAAAGTTTTCTTAGCTAGAACAACGATCATCGTGAGATCTGAGTTGGGGTCTTAAAGAATTGCGACCCCGCCTTAATCTACTCCTTATTTTTTTTTTTGAGAAATTTGAAAATAAGCATCTAAGTGATGAACTAATTAACATCTCACTAACATTTTTTTGATTAATTTAAAAATTTCTGCCAACAGAGACGAGTATAAATTAAAGTAGGCGGTTCTTGGGAAATTTACGCCAATGTCTTTGTTTTATTTCATAAATACCTCAAAAAGTTTGATTTTACCTTTATACAATATTTTTTTTTTCAAATTCCCCCTACTTGAACTTGTAGGCTGGACTAAACTTTTCTTTTTTATTTCGCTTATAAAATTTTCTAACATGAACTTAGACTTGCAAAGTCCGATTTTGGGTTTTGTGCTCAACTGTTGACAAATATTGAATTCAGACCTTCAAAGTCTGAAGTGGATGTTTAAGAATGTTTATTACAAGATCATTTTGTTGTTGTTGTTGCTGTTTTTTTTTTCATGGTTCGAAGCTAACATTTGAGATATTTTGACAACTTTTGATGTAAATATTAACTTTGAATTTTAAAGATCCGAAGTTATATTATTTGTCGTTCAAGATTGAAGTATAATCATAAGTAAAAAATATTAAAATCCAAAACCTCTAAGGTGCAAAGCAACAATAATTTGGAAAATCAAAATTTTATTACAAAAAGATATAAGGAAATATAATAAGGAAAATTTATTAGAACACCATCAAGAGATGAACTACTTAACATTCTACTTATTTACAACTATTCAAACTAAAAATCATGTTGTTTTTACTTTGGAAAATTGTTTCATGCAGCCTGGACCGCATTTCTACACATGCGATCCAGAAAGTATAAAGCTCCCAGCTTAAAGATGGATGCAATTCGGTGTTCCATCTAAAAATAATAGAAACCAACGGTCCAAATGTTTTATTACTACTATTAATATTTTTAAAATTTTAAATTTAGTTATGTTTTCATATTTAAGATCTCCATTTTAGATATTGCATATCTTTAAAAATTAAGTTTTAAAATCCATTTAAAAAATAGATTTATTAATAAGACTGCAGTTCTACATATGTGGGCTTGGTCGCATAGAAACCATGTCTTTTTACTTGTACTTCAAGATTAAATAAAAAATATGGGCAGTATGTAAATTGATGATCTCTCACGAATAATTAATAAAGTTCTCTAAAATTAAACATTGAGATAAATTTGCATGGAAAAAGTTTACATGAGGTTGCAACTTATACACCTAAAAAAATCCATATAAAAAGGTTGTTTTAATATTGAAATAACCTCTAATTGATCATCTCGACTTTGACATGTTTGAATATGGAAAAACAAAAGATTTTGAGTCCTACAAATACATCTTGTAATACATTATTTGGACCGTCTGTTTTTTAGATTTTCATATGTTTATAGATCTCCTTGATTTCAACTATTTTTTGAGTTTAAAATTTTATAATTAAATATAAAAATAAATTTTAAAATAATCCTAAATTTTTTTGCTATCAAAATTACATATGATAAGATTCGGAGGTGCGCCTTAATCGTATTATAGGTTGTGACCCTATAGAAACCACACCCAATTTGCATACCTGGGAATAACGGCAATTTAGAATATTAATTTATCCCACAAAGCCCCCTCATGTAACGTTTTTCTCACCGTAACGAATGGTCGTTAGAGATATGTTTCAATCGAATGGTTATTATTACACCGAGACGAAGCTCAGGGGTTTTGTGTATAAATACCGTTACTATTTCTATCGATTTCCCCTTTTGTCCTATTTTTTAGCTTCACTCCCGCTTACTTTGCCCGCGTTTAAATTTCTAGGTTTTATTCTTCTATATGCAAATTTTTTTGCAGGGTTTTCCAGTTCAATTGTTCTATTTTGGGATCAAAAGTTGCAGATTTGAAGTGTTTACGGGGAATTTGAAGAAATACTGAGTCTGTAAGACTCGTTTCTAAGGTATCCTGAGAAATAAGTGGAATTTGGGGATTTATAGCCCCAGATCTGGTGTAGATTGAAGAGTTATGAAGAGAATGGTGATATAATTTGTATGAGACTGAAGAAAATTGCATTTCTAGATCCAGATTTGAAGAAATTTGGAGAAGTGTGAAGAAAATTTGGTTTGTCAACCTAGTTTTCAAGAACTTCTTAGAAATGATGGTGTTCTATGTTTGTGATATCAAAATATTTTGAGTTATCATCTGGTAAATCAAAGGAATTTTAAGAGATATCGAATTTCTATATCTGGACTCCAAGTAATTAAAATGCACACAAGAATTTTTGATTTCCTTATCCTATATCGAAAGTAATGAAAAGTGATATTGGGAACATTGTTGCTCTTCAATATTGGAAGGTGTTTTTTGAAGAAAACGGAACAAATTTTGAAATTTTCAGCTGTTAATTGATAGAAGCTCAGATAATTTTACAGGCTATCTGGAGGCTTGATACATTAGGGCAAACTCATGCATTGACGCTGTTAAACATTGCAGTCTCATTTGATTTCGACAAGGTTCGAAGAAGATTGTGATTGGCTCGAATTTACTGGTAACCACCTGTTTTTATCTTCTGTACCGTAGAGAAACAGGATGGGTAGAAATCTGGTTCATATTAAGTTTTTTTTTTTCCTTTCTCTCTCTCTTATATATGTACATGTATGTATGTATATATGTATGTATAGTTTTTTTGTTCCAAATTTAAAGGTGTTACGATTGAAGGTTTACATGAAGCATGTGCTTTGGATCTTGCAGGTGACTTCTTCTTCTATTGCAGTCATTGAAGTCTCTCCTCCATGACACCATCTAGTTCATGAGATTGACTGCATTTTTGTTGGAGAAGATAGGGTCTTTATTTGCGGGTTGCTGGTTATTATGAGAAATGAATAATTCGATATTTCATAACAAAATACATATGCATATTGTAAAACGGATAAATGTGTTAGAAGTTAGAACCTTGATATCATCGAAGTTAAGAGTCTAAGTGGGCCAGGCAAATCACGAAGTATAGTGTTTATCGAGCTTAATTTTTTGATTTGTTGAATAAATCAGTAGTGTTTGGACTTGTGGGGTTCTTGTACAACTAATGGAGGAGGAGAAAAAGAAGAAGAAAAACAAGAAGAAGAAGAGTAAACAAAACAAGAATGCAGAAGCCACAGTCGTTAATGGTGGAGAAACATCTAATTTGGATAAGAACGAACTAGTTAACTTTGATTCAAATCATAAGGCAATTGATTTGGTTGCAGCAAAGAATAATGATGCAGGATCTTCAGAACCGGAGGTTAAGCAGGATGTATACGAGGCCCATAAAATGGCAAGCATACTTTTCATGGTAAGTTCATCAAAACCATGTAACACTTGTTCCTCAATATTTATTATTCTAAATTGTGAAGTTGAAGGTTCAGTAGCTATTGGATCTAGCTGTGTCCATATCTTAGGGCTTGTTTTTAGTTGAAGGTTTTTTTCATCAGATTTGCGTTAATTTGAGGTGAATTTTAGTATTTAATTGGGCTTATGTATGGGGTTCTCTATGAGTGAAGATGTTTTGATTTGTCAAGCAGCAAGATGGACACGATTATTATATCTAGAAATAAGAACTTTTGACTACAGTTTGCCCCATTCCACTTGTAATGCTTAGCTTTGGATTTTGTTTTGTCCTTCAACTTTGGCTCCATATTTATAGTATTTATGCTGCTAAGGCAATATTTTGAAGTGGCCGATAGTGTGCTGACTTTTGGATGAATAATTTGGTAATTTTATCTTGATAAGTTATTTTTGATGTATTGCATTGTACAAAGGACAAATTCATGGCGTAACTGACATTACCCCCTCAGTATAGGCACTCTTATTTTTTGTTTCCTTACTAATGAAACACATGTGCTTAACCTTTTCTTTGGCTCGGGAACCTATTCTAACCTGCTTGATTTGTACAAGTCTTTTGGCACCAAACTTGAATGCATAAAACTAAATCTTAAAGGGACTGTTTGTCGACATCACCTATCTGGGAGTGAGGGCAATCTTCTGTTTTTCATTCTTCTTTCAGTAGAAATTGATTTCCTCTCTAAAGTGCTTAACTGACAGGAGAAATTAGAGGAAGAAGTCAGACAGTTGGAGGAGGAAAAACAATCTTGGATTTTGAGGGAGGTAACTTTCGCTCCTCAGATCCTACCTTTCAATTGTTCTCTCTTAATATTTAAAATCCTAGGCATCAGATATCCATGGCATTGAGGTGTTTGTTTTGGAAATGGTTTACAGGCTCGCTTGGATGAAGAAATAAAAAGTCTCAAGTCTGAGAAGCATTTGTGGCTTTTGAAAGAGGTAAGTGTTGGAGTTAAAAATGCATTGACCACTTACAATGTGTGCTTTTTCTTCATTTTCTATTAGTTATTATTCTTTCATGTCAGGACTTATATAAGTATTTGTTATATTACATAGTGGGGTTGTCACTGACTGATTTGCTATTTAAGGCAAGCTTGGTGGAACAAGCCAGGGGTTGTCACTGACTGATTTGCTACTTACATAGTGGGGTTGTCACTGACTGATTTGCTATTTACATAGTGGGGTTGTCACTGACTGATTTGCTATTTACATAGTGGGGTTGTCACTGACTGATTTGCTATTTACATAGTGGGGTTGTCACTGACTGATTTGCTATTTGTTATATTACATAGTGTGAAAAGGATTCATGGATTTTGAGGGAGGTAATATACTCTTTCCTTGTGCATCTGTGCTGTGTTCATCTAAATGTTTCAGATAAGTTGATCATCAGCGAAATGCAATTAAGATTTGCAAGATTGGGATAAATGACGATGATACTCTTAATGCCTATAAGCAGCATAGCCAAAATTGACAGCAAAGGACAATTTCATTGGATTGTTTTTTGTTTTTCATTGAGTTCCATTGTTCTATGTGAGAAAATGTTTGCATGACTTTCAACTCATTTGGAACAGCAACATCCTCTATAAGATTTTAATTGTACATTTCTAGGTTGTAAATGACTGTTTATTCCATCACGGCTTTTTGCAATCCCTGCATGCAAGTCTGAGACATATGCTCTCACGGCTGAAATTTTTTTTATTGTACCAAATAAATCGCTGTCAGTTCTCGTGAGAACCTCTTCAACTTGTATGTTTTGCGCTAACATGGGCATCTTTCTGCGTATAAGGATTTTTTTTGGATTTCTTCAAATTTCATTGTTGTCACTTCTGTTTTATTAAAGCAAATCTAGTGTACCATCAGAAAGCCATTAGAGTCATATTTTTAACTTGTCAAAACTAATATCCCTTGAAAATTATTTGACATTTCATGCTGTGTGTGTTTTAATTGTCAAAAAAGATGCTATATAATGTTTGGGTTCTGTATTCTCATTTCCAGGGAACTATCCCTTGTATATTCCATTTATGTTTTTGAGCCTCTGAAGTACAACCATTGTATCTTTGATTCAGGTTTTAGACTTATTCACTAGATTGTTGGAAATACTCCCATGAGGTCATTTCATCTTTTTCTTACATCATTGATTCCCTTAAACTTTTCTGATAATTTGACCTTGATTTTTTTTAAGTTGGCAGACTGAGAGAGAGGAAGCAAGCATCAAGCTTAAGAATGAGTTGTTGGTGCTTCGTCAAAAAGAGGTGAGCTTTCTTTTTATTGCTTAGCTCATGGTGTTTAATTTTTGAAATGTATCTCATAGTGTTTAATTGCAGTAGTTGAATGGTATTTTGAAACCTCAGTTTTTATGAGGCAACATTTACTAGTTCAATTGATTCTGTTAAAATGCTTTTATATCCTCTTGATTGAATGGCTATACAATGAATGAAAATATGCATTCGTACAAGTTCTATGCTTAAGAGTGTATTGCTAGAAGTCCCCATAATTTATCCAATGATCCTGACTCCTCCAGTAGCCAACAATCATCAAGTCATCCTTTTCATTATTGCGCTTACAAAAAGAAACATATACAGACTCCAAAACCATCCAAAATCTCTTCAATGACATCACAAAATCTCTAAGAGGAAAATAGACCTTAACAGCCCACTTTTCAACATCCAAGGGCCATAAAGCGAGCCTTGGCTTTTGTGGAATCACCTACCTATCATATGCTACACTCTCAGTCTTAACTTTGACTGCAAGTCTACGACCCTGACCCCAGTAGGGCTGAAGTCACCTTTCGAATTTCCATTGAAATTTAGTTGGAGTATCCCCTCTAGTTGGACTGTAGTGCCTCTCTTTCCTCTCTAGTTTTATGACATCACGCAACTTGAGTTCTTCTCAATGTGTGCAAACCTCTATTGCATAAAGTCGTTTTATTATGTGTTCGAGTGATCTATTTTATTTTGAAAAAGTATATAACTAGACCCCAAATAGTTGGAATAAGGCTCAGATAATGATGATGATATAATTAGACCATTTACCTTTGGTACAAGGTGGTCACTATCACCCATAGCCATAAGATGTAAAATCGGGTGGCTGGAGATGTGTTTTTGGTCAGGCCTGGAGTTAAAAAAAATTTCTCAAATTTTGTGACATACCTGGAGTTAGTCAAATTTCACAGCTGATGGCTAGGGGTGATTGTGACCCTCTTGTACCGAGTATAATGGTTTATAATATACAATTCCTTTTATTTTTCTTGTATTGAATCTCATCCATGAGATAGTAGCATACCTAATCTCATCCACATCTTCACCCTGCACTGCCACCTTTCCCAGAAAAATAATTTGATTTCTCTCCTTCCATGATCCTCCAAACCCTACAAGGTCCATCCCTTTTGCACCCTCTCATTTCTAGGGAATCCTCAAAGGCTTGTACGCTTAGAGGCTGGCCTTTGTGTGGGGCTACCATGATACCCTAAAAACTCCAAAGAAATAAGTATAGAAAAATGGATACAAAAGTGCGATGGACAAGCAGTGGTTTAACAAATTTTTCACAGAATTGCACCAACACACCACAGAAATTTGAATTTGGAAGTTTCCGTGTTGCCAATGGTTCTGTGTTGTTATCGTATCTCTTGCAGCAATTCATTTGAAATTTAACACTTTAAGAGGAATCAGGGTAATTTACACATGCTGACTCATGGGAAACTGCTCCTTATTACTCCCAAGAAAGTTAGGAGGAATATCTAAGTTCATTATGTTGATTCCACTTAGATATATCTATCCTCCATTTCTCCCCAGATTGGTGTGTAAACTCGCTCCCTGACCGATTTCTGTGACTTATTCCTTCTAGAGCACAAACTGCGAACAACTTTTCCTTCCCTCGTTTCATAGCAATCTACCACTTTTAGCCTCCCATGGCTCCACTTGCCTACGTCTAGAAGCGGTTAACCAGCAGTACAAACAACACCATAAGTCCCTGTTCCAAACTTCATACCTAGTCTGCGAGTCCCTTTTTTGAAGTTTACAACCCACTGAAAATAGCCCTCGCACTACCAGACCCACAACCGAGCATACTAAACTGCTTGAGGCCCCATATTTACCCAACTTTTTGCAGTTATTTGTGCATCAAGAGGACTTTGAACGCATTCCTCAAATTGTTCAAATGGCACATCCCAAGAAGAGCACTCCCTCAATCTCTCTGTATCCATAATGTGTTACACCCTTTGGCCTACATAACTTCCCTATTTCACAGAAGGGGATTGGAGCCCATTTTACCTCTCACCACATTAGTTTCCTCTATGACCACTTGCATCTAGAAGAGGCATGGAAATCGTTCACTTTATCCAAGAATAGATTGTTTAACCCTTCAAAACTCTTCTATCTGCACCGCTCCCCATTTCTTTCTCTAATTAATATTTTTTCTTGAAACCAACTCCTTAGTACAAATCAGTGGTTCTCTTCCTGCCTGGACAGGAGGGGACTCAAGAGTATCATCAGGTTCGAACATCTATTTTCTGTCTTCTGAGTTTTTGGGTTGATATACTGGGGAAACCGCGAGGCAATTATGTGAATAATTTAAGTGTGAATAATTTAAGCTTACATCTTGTTCTGTACTTAAATCTGTGATATTAATTTGTTGACATGAACTTGAAAGGCATTTTACCTTATGCAGACTTCAGCCGGAGAAGAAGTTGCAAGATTGAGTGAAGTAAATGCAGATTTGGAGATTCAGGTTAGCAGCCTTTTGCTTAATTCTTGATCTCTCTTTCACAGATAGATAAATGATTTTTCAGTTAAACACTACCATTGTCTATCATTGTCATCATCTCAAACGTACAAACAGTTCCTTGTTTGATGGATAATGCTAGACTACTAGACTGAATGATTAATGTATGTTTTGGATCTCGAGACACGCAAACTCAGCTTGTATTGGCAGTTCATAATATCTGGAGAAATCCATTCACACTTCCAACGCTTGAAAATGCACCCCATCTGCAGTGCTGCAACTCACAAATGACATGAACCAGAGAAATTGGAAGGACAAAACCCTTGTGTACAATTGTTACATGGATTGAAGGCGTCCCTTCAGTTTTTGTTGCTTAATTGCATCAGAACTATTCAGTTATGAGGCATATAGCATCATACTTAATCAAATGCAGAATTTTGGTTTTCACTTCCTATGAGGCTTTTACTTAGAATGGTACTTTTCTGGACCTGCTTTTCTTCTGGACCGATTATCGGGAAAACTTTACTTTGACCCTTGGGCCAAGAACTGTACGTGTTGATTGATGGGCCAAACACCATGTTAGGGAGGTTTGTCTACCGCCAAATTTCTCAAATCCTATCTTTTCATTTTTAAAATTGTTCTTAGATAAAACAAAAACAAAAAAAAAATTGTTGCTGAAAAGGGATAACAACTCAATCCCTGCTCTAACAACTCTGCAGACGATAGGTTGGCCATGGGCTCGGTACCCTGGTCCTGAAAAACTATGGCCTGGGCCACAAAATATGGCCCGAGGCAGGGCCAGGGTGGCCTAGACCTGGGCCTGGTCTGGCCCCTGTTTTTTTTTAATTATTATTTTTTGAGTCAGTCGGAGAATATAGAGAAAAGAGGAATAGAAAGAGAAGAAGAAGAGAAGAGAGAAGAGAAAAATATGAGAGGAAAGAGAATATGTGACTCTCACGCACTTCTCAGCCTTATATGTTACTAAAATTTATGATATGGACAAAATTGGTCATAGAAATATAGTTAGGACACTTAGGTCCAAAACGTAGATAGTGAAGGATTTTAATAGATTCTATTAGACCTGGCTAGGGCAGGGCATGGGCCAAAGCCGTTTCAAACCAGCCTGGCCCATGGGGACCCAGGCCTGCTCGGGCCAGGGTTGATAGGCCCTTTGCCAGCCATGTCAGATGATGAGATCCAAAGTTTCTTTAAAGAGCTGAAATTTTCTTTTTTGAAAGTGATCCTGAGGTGAATAGAAAACTATTCGAAAAATTTCTGATCCTTAAAATCCTCTTAACATGTTGTTTGGCCCAGGGGGTGAACACGTGTTTTTTTTATTCTTGTGAGAAAACATCAACATGTGCTATATTTACCCATGGAGACCTAGAAAATTTCCCCTGATTATTTACTTCGCATCATTCACTACAAGAAAGGTCTTATTTTCCTCAACACAGAAAATGAAAAATTTACTAGTTATCCATCTGATGCAGCAAGAGACTCAATCAACAAATAGAGTGCCAAAAAAGCTTTTGTTGTGGTCAAATTTGAATTGCTTGTCTTTAGCATATCCAAATTATGGTTAGCTGCTATTTCTATTTTTGGTCCCTGATGTTGGTTAAAACAACATACTTTCAGATAAAGAAGCTGGAAGAATCCAGGGGTGAGCTTTTAGAAGAACGTCAGCAATTGATGGTCAATATTAATCATTTAGAATCTCGAATACACCAGCCTGAAATAGAGATTGCTGTCTCTGCTCCTGTGGAGCATGGTATTGGCAGTTTTCATTCTTCATCAGAGGTTAAAAAGGTTTGTTTTCTTTTCCAGAGCTTGTTATTTCTTGTTGGGTGCCATGTTTCTCTGAATTCAACCCTTATTCTCTGGTTTCTAGGATTGCGAATTTACTTATATTTGAGATTTTCCAATAGTGATATACCTGTAGTTCTTGATGGTGGAAAGAATTTTGCGTAAGCATTTCTTTTAAATGGCTTAAAGGGGTTTCATGCTTGTAAAATTTTATGGACCATGTCCTTGCATGTTACACCACGCCTATGTCTAGTCATTAATCTAGTCTACATGAGCAATGACACACACTTGTACACACAAATGGACATAGAGAAAACAAAAATGTTGTACTTTTTTTTTTTTGGCTTAAGAAAATGTTGTGCTTAGTAGAAACCAAATACCAGTGATTTGATATTATTTTTTGAAGATAGATCTTAGTCCTATTAGTAGAATTAGCTAACAATGGTGTTCAAGTTTCCTCAAAAGGAAGAAAAATAACATGCTAGTCCATGTTCACTTAGGGCCCTTTTGACTTATTGCATTTCGTTTTTTGGTGGGGTGGGGGGAAGAGGGGTAATTTAGCAGTATGAGGCCCATTGGTTCCCTTGTGACTTATTGTATTCCTTCCTATGCGAAATGATTGATTCCTTTCATGTTAAATAATTGGTGAGTGTCTTTGATTGTCAGTTACTGGGTTGATGGATCTCAATGCTTTTTGGTATAAATGAAGGGCTTGTATATTATGAGACCATTTATCTTTGTTACAAGGAGGTCACAATTGCTAGTAGCCGTTAGATGTCAAATTGGATGGCTTGGAGTGTGTTATGAAGTTCGAGAATTTTTTTTTTTAAACTTCGAGTCTAGTCAATGACACTCACAACTACCCGATTTGAACTCTGACGGACAAGAGTGATTGTGACGTCCTTGTATTAAAAATAAATAGTTTCCTTGTATACTTTTTCATAAATAATGTGTTTATTTTGAAACTATAGTTTTTTGTATCCAATAACTAATTTTGATTTGTGATGGGAATTGAAGCTCTCCCTGTCTCTCTCACTCCTGGTCTTGGCAATGTACCTCTTGTGTCCATAAGTCTCCACTCTTAATTCGACATCAATTGTGCAGCAAGAGTCTGTTCATCACATGGAACCAGCTTCTGATGAGATCATTATTCAGAGAGATGCAACTGCAGAGTTAGTGAACAAGCTGATTGCTCAGAATTCAGAGCTGGTCGAAAAGGTAACCGTGAGTTCTCGTTGTCTAGGTCTGAACTACTGCATAGGAGTTTTGGTTGTTGGTAAAACCTCTATTTAGGATTTCGGGCCAAATATTGACTGGGAAATCTGGTCACCAGTTTATGAAGTCGTTGCCAATTTGCACAGCCAAATGTCCTTTGTTCGAACTCTCTCTCTCACACACACGAAAAAAGAAAATCACTAGTCTGAGTCAACATACTTTAAACTGCCTAATTTCTCACTTTTTATGTTCTCTCTCTCTCTCTCTCACACACACACACACACACTCTCTCTCTCTCTCACGTACACAACCAACTCACTTGTTTGAGACAATCTATTTTAAACTGCCTGACCTCTCTCTCTCTCTCTCTCTCTCTCGTATACACCAGCACGCACACAATTCACAAGTCTCAACTTATTTTAAGCTGCCCAATTTCTCGCTTTCCAAGTTCTCTCTCTCTCTCTCACGTATGTATTTCTTTTGTTAATGTTTTTGTGCTAGTGTGAGTGTGTAAGATAAGTCGCTTGATACAAATTCCTAAGTCGAAAATAATCACATGTCAGGTGAATGAACTTAAAATCCAATTGGATCATCTGAAAAATGATGCCGGAAAATCCCCATCACATGAATTCCAGTCCAAACCCAATGTGCCATCAGCTCGCAGCATTGAGAGCAATGTTCGTATCGTCTCAACCACTCCAATGCATAAAGAAATCGACCCTAATTCAGTGTATATCGATGAACAGAGAGGAGAGAATGTGCTGTCATATGGCCCTGTTTTAGTGCTTGATCCTGCAGCTGGGACTGCTAGAGATCAAACTCAATGCCATGATCCTTTGGTCGAGATTAACATGAGTGGATTGCAAGGCCACAATCCAGTGGCTGAGATCAGTGAGGATGGTGTTCGGGGCCAATATCCGGCAGCTGAGATTAAAGAGGATGGAGTTGGAGGCCGTGATCCATTGGCTGAGATTGGCTTGAGTGAGGTGCATGGGTCTTATCCAATGGCTGAGATCAACCTGGACGGTGATCATGATTCCGGCTCCACAGCCGAGATCAGGAGTGAGTTGCATGTGTCTCATCCGTCAGCCGAGATGAGCACCATAGAGATTGCTGCAGCTAATCCAACGGTTGAGATCAAGAGCAATGATGGAGGGATCCCTCTCAGTGATGCACCACTTATAGGGGCTCCTTTCCGCATGTTGTCTTTCTTTGCCAAATATGTGACTGGGGCAGATTTGGTAAAGCCAAAAAATTTGGTCCAATATTGAGTTTTCTTTCCCAAGTGACCCAAATAGTTGAGAAAAGACTATGATGATGATGATTGAGTTTTATTTTCTTCCCCCTCCTTTTTTTTAAATTTTTTTTGTTGTTTTGAATAGAGAGATCACTGGTAAAACCAGACCTCACATTTTTGTTGTTTATTTATAATACAAATTTACAAATATCAATTACAGATCTATTTGATCTTTTTTCATGGGTAGTTGCATTATTTTCTATGGCAATGTCCCCTTGCAGAATCTGTGTTCACTGGGATGGTTACCATTCATGGGTTGAGCTTTGAGAAATGGCTACTATGCCCCCAATCTAAATTGAATTGTGCCTGCTGCCGCAACAAGGTTTTTACGGAATTTATTATGGAAAAGTATTTGGTGAGTTGGGCGGCGGGCGGCAGGCTCATGTGCCTGTTCTGCTTTTTGAGGGATTTAAGACCTGAAACATATCCTTAATCATTGTACATCCATTTTAACTTGATATCCATGAATTCAGAGCTTTAAACACAACACAATCTTTCAAGAATTAAAACAAAGATCAGAGAAAAAGTTTGAAATGGACTATATTTAAGACAATAAAGTTTTTTGTATTCATCATTGTGATGATCAAGATAAGTGGCATAAGAAATTTTTGGATCCAAAATTCCAAAGATGTTTACATTAGAATTAATGGTGCAATTTTTTTGTATTCATCATTGTGATGATCAAGATAAATGGCATAAGAAATTTTTGGATCCAAAATTCCAATGATGTTCACATTAGAATTAAGATACACTCTCATGAGATTTTTGCTACAAGGAAAGCATGCTATGATCTATATGACCACAGAAAACAGGTGGTCACAAGTGTATATCACCGTTGAATCAATGGATGGGTGGTGATACAGGGGGAGCGGGACCTACCATGTCACATTCTTATGATTCCACCTTCTCTCCATCTCCAAAGATCGGACAGTTATTTATCCCTATAGCTTTCCTATGATAAAATGGATCATATATTCCTTTACGAAGTTTGACTATCTTGTATAGTGTGCTTAAATGCATCTGGGGGTGCATATGTTGACCGAGTCTACCCCTCCAAAAATTCATTTTGGAGATAAGACTTTTGATCCTAATTTTTGCAGATTATCATCGTGACCACCACGATCACAAATATGAAAAAATAAATAAATTTTTAAGCCTTAATTTTTTTTTCTTTTGTGGTTTTTCATTCATTTTAATTCAAAACCTATCAGATCTATAGTATTTTTTGAGCTTCAAATTCATGGAACATCATCATCCGAGCTTTATTCTAACTATTTAGGATCGGTTACGCGAATCTTTTTCCGTCATTTTGCTTTAGTGAGAGCTATACCATTAGTCAAACCATAATTCATCATCTCTTTGTTCTCTAGTTCCATCTATGTCCTTTTGAGCATTTTTCTTGTTTTTTTAGAGTCTTCTACTTGAACGAAAGCACGTCTCCTAACCGTGTTATTTTAGTTCGACATTGCACATGACTAGACCACTTAAGTCCATTTTCTTTCATCTTATCGCCTTTGAAGCTATCTCTAAATGCATAAATATGAAACACTAATAAATTTTACAAGGATTTGAGATGTGTTTCAGGTCATACATCTCTAAAAAAAATAGGGCACAGACATGAATCGGTCCACTCACCATGTACTTTTCTTCTAACGCACCAGGGGCAACATGAGCTAATCCATGATAAGAAGATAAAAAGGAAGATATGAAAAGGGAATGAGATATAGCCTAGAGGACCACTTGCACCCTCTTATTCATCTTTGCACTAAGGATGCTGTCCCAAAGTGGCCTCCAGTTTTTTTGCATTTGCAATTGATGTACCTAACATATGCATGATGCCCTCCAGATTGGCTCCCAATTCCTCACATCTCTTACCCAAAATCTATGAACCCTGTTTTAGCACATGTGATGTTCAAAATGCCTACTGAAATTGGCCATTGGGGCCCAGTTTAGGGTTTTCCCTAACTTGATGGCCTAGATTGAAGGAATGTTGGGCCTTTCAGAAGATCTTGGCCGTCGAATACAGCCGCACCCACCCTTTGAAATGATCTCGGCCATCGAAAGCCACAAAATAGGGACTGAGATGAACATAACTATTAGGCAATAGGGTGGAGTTGGACCCCCTTTACTTCTCCACCTACTCATATATAACATAGGTGTATGCTCCTAGCCGTTGTGAGAGGTCCTATCTTTTTAGTAAAGTTTAAAACCACGAGGGGTTTTGAGTATGGGTTTGAGAATGGCCATTTCTAGAGCTTACATTTCCTTTCTCTCCACCTTCTTTATTCTCTTTCTCTTGAGAAATAATGGTGGAGTGGGTGCTACCACCCTTGGATATTACTCTGAATCATGCCCTAATGTGGAGGAAATTGTCAAATCAAGTGTTGAATTCTTTGTTTCCAATGACAATTCCCTTGCCCCAGCTCTTCTTAGACTACACTTCCATGATTGCTTTGTACATGTAATTAAGCCTCACCATTGCTCCTTCAAGTAGATTTAGAGCCCATAATGCACGTAGTGCTAGATTTAGAAGTTGTCTATGTGAAATTCATGTCTATAAGTTTTTAAAATTTTTTCAAGTCCTACTCGGACACGTATGACTTATTCAGAATTCACATGTTGCCGGCTCTGGATGGGCCAGGCTCGACGACCGAGTTTGATCAGAGTCTGATTTGAGTTTGGTCAGAGTTTGGCCGAGCTTGATCCGAGTGCTTCAAGAAAGTATGGTTTTATAAAGACGAAAACTGGAGAATCACCTCGGGACACGGCCCAAGAGTGGCTGAGTCTCGCGGCGAGTCCAAGGTTTAAAACAATAATGTCTGCTTATGTATCTTGTGCTTGATTCAGAGGTGTCTACTTTGTAATTAGGCTTTACTAGTGTATCTTGTGCTAGATGTAGAGGTGATTGCATGCAACAAAAGTTTTACTATGTGTACATGTGCTAGATTGAGGAGTTTATTCATGCAGTTGAGGATTATACATATTAAAAACATTGGTGCGGATTCGGAGTCACTAGGATTTCGAGCTCGATCACCTAGTCCCACATGGGCGAGTCCCGAGTCAGACCAGTGACTTTAAAAGAAAATAGGGTTGGGGGGACTCAGGATGAGTACAGAGGTTGCCTTTGGACTCATTGGGGCACCTACCCAAGCCAACTTGGGAGAGTCTATACCCATTCTTCGAATTTTCGAACACTGTTATCAAGAATTGGAGAGAGATGTTAGTGATGGTGGTGGCTTTTGTTGTAGGGATGTGATGGTTCGGTGCTCTTGGAGGGGTCTTCGAGCGAGATGAGCGCGCCTGCTAACACCGGGCTACGTGGTTTCCAGGTGATAATGGATGCAAAGGCTGGCGTTGAAGCAAGGTGTCCCGGTGTTGTCTCGTGTGCTGATATCCTCGCACTCGCCGCACGTGATGCCGTAGTTTTGGTCAGTATTTTGTGTGTGTGTGAGCGTGCGCATGCGTGTATTTTTTTTTTTAGGGGGGTGGTTAATTTGTTCTTGTGTTGTGAGGAGAGAGAAAAGAGGGACTATATGTTTGCTTGTGTGCATTTGGGGGAGAGGTGTTGGATCACTTTCTTGTGTTTTTTGCATGTGTTTGCGTGAATGTGAGAGCAAGAGAGATGGTTTTTGTGAGCTAGTTTAGAGTGGGCCAATTTTAGGTATACATTACATGGAAAGTCGTAAACCAGCGTTTTTTTTTTTTTACACTGCTTATTTATTTATTTTTAGTTTTCCCGTTGGTAGGGCTCAGATGGTGAGGTCCCCATCCTCGGATTGATCTTTTCTTCTACAAAAAAAAAAACAAAGAGCGGTCCGAGGATGGGGACTTCTGACCCGCTTTAGAATTGATTCAGGGCTCAATTCCAAAGTGGCCCGAGGTCATTGGACAGCTCTGGAACAGAGCCTACTAACGAAAAAACTAAAAAAACAAAAAACGGTCTAAAGATGACATCATCGGATCGAGAGATAATTTGTTAAAAAATAAAAAAAACACAGGTTGATCAACTTTCCGTGTAGTTTTCGCCCAAAATTAACCCATTTCATATATATATATATATATTTATTTATTTTTGGTGTTCATGCGTAAATTACTTTTTTTTGAAGTTAATCTAGCTTAATTTGAGTCATGCTAATATCACCTTAGAAGAGAAATATCTCTCCCTCTGTCTCAAATCTGTCTGAGTTGCTACTAAGGTTGAGAATTGTTGATGTGTTCAGACAAAGGGACCGTCATGGGAGGTAGCGTTGGGAAGATTAGATGGACTCAAATCTTCAGCTTCGGACACTAATGACATGCCCTCGCCTTTTGACTCCATCTCGCTCCTTGCTACCAAATTCGCTGCCAAGGGCCTCTCACTTGAAGACCTCGTTGCACTTTCAGGCATCTCTCTCTCTCTCTCTATTCTGCCCACCATTATACACATGCCCCAACTTTTCTACAAAAGGTGGCAATTGGCCCAGTGGCCCTACCCTAAACTACTTAGCCTTGGGGTATTGAATTCTGCCCAAGAGCCGGGCCCAGCTTGAAATTTGGGTCTGGTGTTCAGTCCTGGACAAGAGGTCATGGCTTGGCCCTAGCCGACTTTATTTTCTAAGAGAAAAGTTAATATATGTGGGTCGGCCCAACCAAGCTAGCCTTTTCCTTTGATAAGGCTGGGCCAAGCTACCTAGCCCAACCAAGCATGGGTTAGCTTCCCTTTGGTCCTATCCAAGGCAGGCTTAAGCCTGGCATGGCCTAAAACTGGCCGGTTTCCACCCTTGTTCATGCATGAGCACACATGTTTGAAAAGTGAAATGTGATTGTGTACACAAAGTGTTCATAAGAAAAGGGGTTGAAGTCGTGGTGGTTTTTAGTTGCACGTTGTAGTAGCTTACATTTTTCACTGTCACCTTGAAAAACCACTAATCATTTAAAAATTGGGTAAGGCCTGTATTCACTATTGAATTACTCAATAAAAACAGTGTTTCCACTTATTTTAGGGGTGGTAAACAGGTAACCCAGCCTTGTTTGGGTATGACTTGAGCAAGTCAGATCTTGGTTGGGTCACCCGTTTACCAGGGCTAGGTTCTTCAAAACCGAGGAATCACCCCAACGGGTGGTTCTCTGTATTGAGCCACCAATTCACTATAAGGATCCAAACGATTCTTGAGCCCGGCATTGAATTTGTTAGTTTTTCTTTTTCCACAACGTGATTCCCAATGCCCGGAATCAGCATTACAAGTCAGATGGCCACATGTCCAAGTCCGGTATCCGCAACACCGGATAGAGCACGTGGTTTGCCAAAACGAATGGCGTCTCCTATCGGTGTTTTTTATTGCCACCGGACATGAGGACAATTTAGAAAAAAAAACAAAACAGCGTGATGCTTCTCATAATTTATGGGAAAAAAGACATCCAATGGTAATATACGTATCAAAAAGATATCCGTACGTAAATCACCCTCCACCTACCTGAAACACCGCTCTCTCTAAAATACCACTCTCTTGCAGGGGCTCACACAATCGGCCAAGCTGACTGCCACTTCTTCAGCTACAGGCTCTACAACTATGGCACGACCGGAGCCTCGGACCCCTCTCTAAACTCCTCTTCTCTAAACGAGCTCAAAGCCATTTGCCCCTCTCTCTCCTCCAATAATAGAGCTGCCCTCGATAAGGGGAGCAGACAAACATGGGATAACGCTTATTATAAAAACATAGGGGCCGGGAACGCTCTCTTGGAGTCAGACTCGAAGCTTGGCTCGGATGGCTCGACGGGTGGACTCGTGAGTCGGTTTGCAGGCTCTTTGAGCGAGTTCGACTCGACCTTTGTGAGGTCTATGGTGAAGCTGGGGAATGTGGGGGTAAAGACTAAGGCTGGTGGGGGTGGGGAGATCAGAAGGATGTGTCAAGTCACAAACTTTTGATTTTTTTTTGATAATTAATCTCTGCTTTTTTTAACTTTTTTTTATCTTTGAATTTTTTTTTTTCTTTTTTTTTTTTGAAGAGGGAGGGGGGAAAGGCCAGACAAAATGTGGCCCCAACTTGTTAGTGACAAGATGTGTGCTATTTTGTTGGGGGGAGAGGTGAAAGTGCTTCAACCTTTTGTGTGTGCGCGCGTGCGAGAGAGATTCCTAGCAAAAGAGAATTTGTTTGGCCCATAATTGGAGTTCCCTTGAAGAATCCATAGCTACTTATTTTTAAAAGAGCTTGGGGATTTTGAGTTTTTTTTAACATTTAGATTTTGCCTTCTAAAACTTGGACGGTCCCCTGTTCTATCTTGTGTTGTAACTTCTTTGAAGTACAAAGAATGTGCAATTTTAACCCTTTTTTTAGGTTGGTGAGGTTTAAGAGGTCACATTCTTACAATTTGGGTCCCAAAAATATTCCTAGCACAACTTCTACAAATGTACAATATGCTCTCGCAACAGGCCCCCCCTGGCTGGCCCCTTCTCTCTCTAAAAACTTACATATAAACGTCTCGCTTTCAAGAGAAAAAGCGAAAAGTACACTGACCCTATCCTTATTGTTTTATTGTCTAATTTAGAAACCGCACCCTTTATAATATGGGTGCAGTTGCCATACGGATGCATCCGTAGATCTAGAGGTAAGGTGCACCTTTAAATTTTATGATGGTATATAATTTTGATGTAAATTGTTATTGAGATTATCTCAAATCTATTTTTATATCTAATTATAAAATTTTAAATTAAAAAATGGTTAAAATCAAGTAGATCTATAAATATATGAAAATCTTCAAAATGGACGGTGTAGATAATATATTGTAAAATACATTATTTATGAGACTTAAAATATTTTTATTTTTCATGGTCATACATCTCGATAATCAATCAAATGGTTTTTAACATTAAAACTATATTTTCCGATGGATTTTTGAAGTGTATCCGTAGTTCGACATTATAAGGTTGCATCTTTATATAAACTTTTCCTTATAATATTTACCTTTTCTCTATGGAAAAAGTTTATATAAGGTTGCCAACATAAAATATAGAATTACATATGCATCTAAAAAATCCATCGAAAAATATTGTTTTAATGTTGAAAAACGCTCTAATTGATCATCTCAACAGCGAGATGTATGAATATTAAAAAAAAAAAAAGATTTTGAGTCCCAAGAATAGTGCATCTTACAACACATTATCTAGACCGTTCATTTCAAGATTTTCATATGTTTATAGATTGCTTAATTTTAACCATTTGTGGAGTTTAAAATTTTATAATTAGATATGAAAATAGATTTTGAGAAAATCTTAAAAAAAAAAAGTTTGTACCAAACTTGCTTATTATGATAAATTTTGGATTGGAGGTAAGCTTTAATTGGATTGTTTAAGATTGCAACTTTATAGAAATCACACCCTTAATTTTTTTTCTAATAGCTCCTTCATATAAATAGAGAATTTGGATGTCTTTTTTGACCTACTTGTAAAGAGAGAGAGAGAGAGAGGGTTCAAGGGAATTTGGGAGAAAGAGAGAGAGGGAAGGAGGGGTTTTGCATGTGAGGAAGAGGAAGAGAAAGAGAAGATGACTAAGTCAATAATGAAAAGAAACAAATGAGGAAAATGTCATTTTGTTTTAATTTGGATGGAGCCCATAGACTTTCTATTGACTTGTTTATTTAATACTTTAATTAGAAAGAGAATATATCTCTTTTCCTAAGAACGATGTGACTTTCAAATGGTTCACTGAGTAACCTCTCTCTTCTTTGGATGTAAACATCTCTCTAGGAAAAAGTGTAAGTTGCATTGGGTTGGTTGATGAAGATATATGTCCCGTCTTTTTCATGGGATCAATGAAAGTTACATAACTCTTAACAGCAACTGGTAACCAATGGCAACAATTCTTTTACCTTGGAGAATGTTCCACATATTCATTTATTCCACTTGGAAGTCTTATTAAATTGGGACAAATCTTTTTGCATATTCCTTCTTGGAGCTATCTCCATCATTAAATGCCCACATGCCTATATACTTAATTTTTATTTTAATAGGGAATTTGTTGGGTGGCATGCCCATCGTATTTAACTATTAAAAACAATAAAAGCCACAATTAGGGGTGACAATGGGCCCATGCTAGTTTACTTGACATGGATCCGGTTGGATCTGGGTCCGCTTGTCTTAACCGAACTTGAATGAGTCGGAGTATATTCTTGACTTAATCAGGCTTAATTGGTTAGTGTTTGATTATTTACAACGCTACGTCTTAAGCTCAATTCCTAAGTAAGGGTCCTCCCCTATTGACTCACCCCAAAATATGCGAGAGAGAAAAAGAGGTTTTGCAGGTTAAGAGGTTCAAATCCACTTGTTTTGAACCCGAGTGAGTCTTGTTCACTTAACCGGGTTAAACCAACCTGAACCAGTTTGTGTGTTTATGGAGAGAGAGAGAGAAGAGAGAGAGAGAAACCCTATTTTACCTAACCCGACCAAGTCTATGTATACCAATGGCCCAGGGGTCTACCATGGGCCCAGCTAGGTCAGGCTCAACCAGACCCATTAAATTAAATGGAGAATACCAAGAGATCAAATTTGTATTCATTGGCTGGTGACTATTTACGCATCTTTTTGGAAGGTCAAAAAAGCAACGCCATAGTTTTCAATGTTAAATGATTGAGAAATAAAAAGGGCACTATGGACCAGTTTACCTGTACTCAAATATTTAAAAAGGAAAAAGTTTTTATAAGCGTGAGGCCCCAAACAATGAAATTAAGACACACATAAAAAATTCACTAGAAGAAGTTATTTCAATGTCCAAAAATTATCAAATCGGTCATCTTGACCTCAAGATGTATGGGCATAAGAAAAATTAGATTTCAGGACTTGAAAATGGTCTATCTTGTAATGCATTTTCTAGACCGTCAATTTTCAAGTGTTTATAAATCTGCTCGATCTACACTAATTTTAAAGCTTTAAATTTTATAATTAGAGATAAAAATAACTTTTAAAGATGTCATTAAGATTTCCAGTACTGAAACAACATCTTTCGACTCTAATTGAAAATGTATCTCACTTTGATTGTTTAAGGCCTCGGCCTAATACAAACAACACCCATTTAAAATAGTCCAGGCTACTTGGTATCACGTGAGTTTAAGGGAACCAACAATTGCTCGATTCTCTTGAAATTTTAATTTTTCTAATATATTTATACACCGATTAGACTTGAGAATCACCAAAGTTGGATCTAGTGGAATCCGAATCGACCCTCTTTGGATTTCAAGTCCGATTCCGTCTCTAAGCTAAAAAAATTAACCCGGATCACCCTTTATCAAAATAGATTTGCGTAATCCTTTGAAATTATTTTCCCATTTTTACTCATAAATATATGTTTTATTTTTTAATTTTACTTTCTCAGTTTTCCTCATATGTCGAGAGAAATAGTGAAGAAAATGTCAAGTGCAAGACTGAAAGCAACTTACATGTGATTCCATGGTCCCTACAATTTAGAAAATCCTCAACCTTTCTAGAATATGACTATAATACCTCTCTCAAAAATGCAATATCTCTAGTCAGCCCCTTACACACAAACGACCAAATTACCCTCAATCTGTTTGGTCAGGCCAAAAGTTCAGCAAACATTACCAAGACAAAAGTTAATTATAAGCAAAAAAAATTTGGAAAATTATCATTAAAATGGTTGGACCATCTTAATGAGTTAGTTAATTGGTCAAATCAACAATGGGTAACCTCAATAAATGAGTTGATTGGTCAAATCAACAATTTAATCACATAACAATTTATTTTTTTAAAGGTGTCTCATTTAGATACCTCCATAAAATTAAAATTAGTCAAATTATCCTCATTCTGAAGTATTGAGAGCATTTTAATAGCTGGATCGAACTTAAGTCACTCAAATGGAGAGGGCTGCAGCCTTATTTTGATAAGTAAAAGCCCCACGCCATAACTCATCGAAAATTCCAATTCAAGCATTAGAAAACCTTTTCATGTTCTCCATATGGGCAATTTAGTTGTGAATAAAAAAAAAAAGATTTTAAGTTCTAAAAATAATATATATTGTAACAAATTTTTTAGATCATCCATTTCATCGTAAAAATAAATATTCAGATTAGTGCCATTTTTTTAGTTTCAAATTTTATTGTTGGAGTTAAAAAATGATTTTAGAGCCATCATATAGATTTCTGTTGTCGGAAGTGCTTTCCATATAAGGATTTGAGGTGGGGCTTTATTTTGTTTTCATAAAATTTAGGACTTATCATCTCGAAAAAAAGAATAAGAGATATGCCGGTAATTAGAAGGAAGAAAGATTCCTCGTGTATCATCATCTGAAGCAGAACTATGAATGGGAGCTACCTGAAATTTCATCCCTTAAATAATGCATATATTACTTTTTTGGGTTCCAAATTATTAATATATTTCATTAGCTAAAAACAATATTTCAGGTTTGAAACATGAAGGAAGTGGAAGCATTTTGGTAAATTTGGGACCTATTAGGTTACCCATGCCAAAAACAACTTATGCACCCCAATTTTATTTTGGATTCCATGGATACGACTTTCTAATAAACCACAACTCATCAATAATTGTAATTCAATAGATGGAAAACCTTTACATCAATCATCTTGACTTGGACAGCATTGTGGTTGTGAAAAAAATTAAGATTTTTAAGTTCTAAAAAAAAAGTATATTGTAATAAATTATCTAAACCATCCATTTCACCCAAAAACTAAGAATTCATAAACATGCAAAATCTACATACATTTTTACCTTCAAAATTTATTGTTTGGGTTGAAAATTGATTTGAGAGCCATCATGGAGGTTTCCGTTAATAAGTGTTTTTTCAAGTGAGGATTTGAGATGAGGCTTTATTTTGTTTTCATAAAACCTAAGCTTTATAGAAACTTCATCTAATATAAAAAACAAAAGATTTCAACGTGCAAGTGAAAACCCAGATTGGAAGAGGCCAACTACCAATGAAATAATGGCAACTCGAAGTTGCATCAGTTCACATAAATCATAATCCCAAACAACAATAAGAATGATTTTCATACGAAGAAAAAGAGAGGAAAGCTGACCATCACTCACACAACTACGTTACATTAAAGAGCTTATATCGGCTTAAACAACTCTTCACTCACTGAATACTATCTCCCTCTCCCTCTCTCTTCTCTCTCTCTCTCTCTCTCTCATTCACATTTGAATATCCCCTCTCTCTCTCTCTCTAAGCAATTCACATTTGAACACCATCTCTCTGTCTCTCATGGAATTCAAACCTCACCATCTCAACCAAGTGAAATGTGAATACCATCGCTCTCACTCTCACTCTCACTCTCACGGTGTCTGCACATTTGAGTCCTTTGATCGGTTATCCTCTGAACTCGGCCTATTCTCTGAATCTGACTGCTTTACATCCTCCACCATCTTCACCACCTCTGACATCTTCGGCCTCAAATCCGGCACCCTTGCAACACAAGCCATAGCCACCTGCAACATCTGAACCATTTCCTCCTCTATATTCTGATACCTCATGAGCTCAACATCAAAAACCTCAGCTGTCCACTCTTCTCTCACTACACTTTGAACCCATCTTGGCAAATCAGCAATATCCTCACTTCCTTGTGCTTGGGCTTGGTGAGCTTGGGCTGGTGATTTACCAGTCAAAAGCTCGAGTAAGAGGACACCGAAGCTATAGACGTCAGACTTTTGGGTGGCCCTCCGGGTTTCTAGGGTTTCAGGAGCCCTATAGCCTGGAGCCCGGGGGTGAGGTCCAGGGGCAGGGGGGCTCATGAGTGGGGCTAGACCAAAGTCGGAGACTAAGGGTTCAAGTTCAGGGGTGAGGAGGATGTTGGAGGATTTGATGTTGCCGTGAGTGAATTTTCCGCCACCAATGTCCGAGTGGAGATGGGCAATGCCTCGGGCGGCACCGAGGGCGATACGTACACGGGTATCCCAGTCGAGTGGGGTGCGTTCCGCGCCGCGATTTCCTGGTTTAAGGGGGTTTTCAGGGGGCAGAGAAAGAAATCATTAAAAAATAGATGTGTTGTGGAAGAGGGAAGACTCTTGATTGCAGGCTTTGCGCCACTAAATTGTGTAGTTGCTAAGCATATGTGTCAGTGTTTGAAAAATCGAACCGGCCTTGGAAACAAGCCAATGGCTGGTTCCGAGTAACCAGTAGACCGGCTGGTTTCGATTGGCCTAACTGGTCTCGTCCTGGCTGGTCAAAAAAAGTGTTAAAAAAATATGAAAAGTATATTTAAAACATTATTAAACAAAGTACATCCAAATGAACTTGATGGTTGAACATGAGTGGAAAAAATGGATTTTAAAATATAGATTAACTCTCGGGGGAATTTTTGAAATTTTTCAGAAAGGGAAAAATGCAAAAATAAGTATTCATGCAAGAATATTTAAAAAATCATTACAAACAAATCCCTTATTTTTGGGGATTTTATACAATTTTTTTAAAATACCCAACCTGATCACTCAGGCCGGCCAAAACCGAAACCGGCCCGTGGACAATTCCGATCTTACCAGCCGATTTTGATTTGAACCTGGGCGATATTACATTAACTGAGAAAGAGAGAGAGAGAGAGAGAGAGAGAGAGCAGTGCTGAGCAAAAAGTAACATACCATGAAGGAGAGTCGAAAGGTTGCCAGTGGGCACGTAATCATACACAAGCAGCTTCTCATCCTTGGAGTAATAATACGCCCTTAAAGGAATAACATTGCGATGTTTCCCCACCCTCCCAATCATCTCCATTTGCCCTTCAAACTCTCTCTTCCCAACAACCACCTCCTTCAATCTCTTCACAACAACTGTAGTCCCATCTTCTAAAACTGCTTTGTACGCAGTTCCAAAACTCCCTTTCCCTAAAACTTCAGCCGAAGCTCTCAACAAATCTTCGAGATCAAAAGTATAAGAACACCCCTCGAAAAACACCAGTTTGTTCTTCTCTCCCTCTTGTGCAGAGACCCCAAACTCGTCCTTTGGCCTCTCTCCCTTCTTTCCAACCTTCACCTCTCCATTTGAGTCTTCTCCTTTGTTTTCTTTTACACAAAACACTAGAAAAACGGCCGCTATCAAGAAAAGCAGTGCCGCACCTCCAACACCTATTGCGACTATGGCCCCGGTGCTTATCTTCTTCTTAGATGGGGGTTCGTGAGGAGGCGAGAGGGGGATTGGAATGAAAGGAGAGGGGGAAGGAGTAGGAAGAACTGGAGTGCATTGGAGTAAGAGAGGCGGACCGCACAGAAATGGGTTACCTAAAAAGGAAGAATTCGAAAAATTTTGGAGGGAAATTGGGATAGAGCCATTGAGTTGGTTGTAACTAAGATTCAAATGCTTGAGCTTAGGGAGATCGACATCAGGGATGGATCCCATGAGAGAGTTGTTTTCAAGGAACAATCCAGTGAGTTGGGTGAGGTTTCCAATTGTTTGAGGGATTTTTCCAACAAAATCATTGTTTGAAAGATCAATTTGGGTGAGATTTGTAGAGAGATCAGATGGAATCTCACCTGAAAAGTTGTTTCGTTGGATATAAAGGTAGCGCAGAGAGGGTAGAGCCAATATTTCAGGTGGGAAATTTCCACGGAGGAGATTGGATCTTAGGCTTAGGGTTTGGAGAGAGGTGAGGTTGGAGATTGTGTTGGGCGGAATTGGGCCTGAAAGCCCAACCCCGGGGAGTCGTAGAGCTATAACGTGGGTTTTCTCGGGGTTGCATGTTATGCCTGTCCATGAAGGGCAAATGGGGATCAATGGACTCCAATTAAGTTTCCGGCCATGGGGCACTTCTTTTGCAAAGGCAAGGAGTGCTTGTTCATCAGAATTTAGATCAGCAGCTGCTTTAAAAGTAGACTGGAAAATGAGAATGAAGAAAATGTAAAAAGAACAGCGGATTTTGGTTGTTGGGTTTCTCATTGAAGCTGGTGTTCTCAAGGGATAATTGGTTTATTTAACAACTGGGTCTCCAGTTTTCTCAGTCTCTTCTTGATTAACCTGCAACCAGAGAAAATATCATAGTATATGAGAAGGAATGCCGATGAAGATTTTCAAGAATATCAATAACGAGAAGTATACCATTCTGATGGACAATGGTAAATGGGTAATCCAAGGCTAAAGCAGCCATCAGTTCCCACTGATGGACAGCAGGTGATTAACTAGAGTAGGGACCATGGCGGCATACAAGTGGGTGCAGTTTATCTAAAGCATCATTTGCAAGAAACGGAGGGTTGATTTCACCTGGAGTACTTTATACCATAATCCATTGGACTTGGAGTATGGTTCAAGGTCCCTGTGTAAATCTTTTTGGAATTAGAAAGCAGCCTTATGGTGAATCAGATGGGTCATCAGCAGTTTTGTTGGTTCACATATTGATAATATTACTGCATGGAAGGCATGGAATTACAGTAAAACCCCTGGAAAAGTTCACAATAGTCTATATAATATATTGGAATGACTGTTGCCATTGCAGATTGAGATAAGCCTATTCTAGGTATTTGATTTGAATGGAGTCACTTTGATTAGAAATTTGTGTCCATCAGGATTATCAGAACAATCCATATGATTTGTTACTTGAGTTTAATGCCCGAGGAGAAGCCCATTTTGAAATGAGGTGCTTGTAAATCTAGTAAAAGAGTGTTATCTTCAAAAAGAAACGAACAAAAGAGGTGTGACTATGCTCAATTATAAAAGGAAAATGACCAAGATATTCCAACTTTTCCATTTCTTATTGCGTACGAACCTTAGAGCAAAAAGTGTAGGCGATTTGAATCCTTGGAAGAGACCAGATTATCCTGCAATTTGGAAAGAGTAATGATCCTATATGACCCTTCCCCACCCATGTGTGTAGGACCCCAAAAGATCACCGTTAAAGTTGACACGGATCTCTAGAAAAATTATCATATGGGTGTGGGACATGACTTTTCTATAGATCCGTGCTAAATTTAATGGTGATCCTTTGGGGTCCTACACACATGGGTGGGAGAGGGTCCTATAGGATCATTTCTCATTTGGAAAATGATCTCATTTTCAAGATAAGGTTAATGTGCTACATGAACCAGGCTATATATATATATATGGAAGCCACTACACAATGCCAATAGGCGAAAATGAACTGTGTTTTTGCCCATAGGCTCGGCGCTGTGCGATTTTTTTTGGACGGCATGGATTAAAAGACCGCAACGGATATAACATGTCTATGGCGGTATTTTTTCATGCAAAAAAACACAGGAAACAGCCACAGCTCCCGTAGATCCATGGAGGTTTTTAAGGCAAAACCGCAACAAATATAGCATGTCCGTAGCTGGGCGAAACA
>NW_006498122.1:2102739-2125348 GCF_000471905.2 Amborella trichopoda
TATAGAGCTGAGGCTCTCAACAATCAAATTTGAGCCTACCTCAAAAATTTCATTAGAAGAGGTTGTTTTGATGCCCACATGTCTTCAAATTTATCATCTCGACATCAAGATGCATGGACAAGAGAAAAAAGAGGATTTCGAGTTTTGGAAATAGCGCATTTTGTAACGCATTTTTTTACCGTCAATTTTCAAGATTTTCAAGTATTCATAGATCTATCGATTTACACTATTTTTGAAGCTTTAAACTTTATAAATAAATATGAAAATATATTTTAAGGCTATCACAAAGATTTCCAGTAGTGAAACCACATTTCTCGACATATTTGAAGGTAGGTTCTAATTTGATTGTTTAGAGCCTAGGCTCTATACAAACCGCACCCATAATATATATATATATATGTGTGTGTGTGTGTGTGTGTGTGTGCACGTGTGTGTAGATGTTTGAGAGAGATATGTTTTTCCGGAACAAAATCCAAGAAATCTGCAAAGATATTAACATGAAAAGAAATTTGAAAGACTCTCCCATAAACCATCAATTCAGATTTAGTCTTTTCAGAAAATATGTAGGCTTTCTCTTGTCTGAGGATATACCAGAGTGAGGGGCATAAGTGTCAATCCAGGAAACTGGGGGCACTCTAGATATTCTGAATATATCTAGGGACATGCAGTCCCATTTTCCAAGGATAACAAAGGGATCCCTTTGATAATTGATCTTTTCTTTTCTTTTTCTCCACTGCTCAGTGCACTAGTATCAGCTATTTTTTTATAGCTCTCCACAAAGATGACTTTGAGAAGGAAAGGTACCAAGTTTTTCTCATACAAAGCCCCAGGTTCCCATAATGGTGCTTAATCAAGCATTAGAAATGACAATCTGAGAAAAAAGTCCAAAGTAAAAGCAAAAGGTATCCAAGAATTTCTGCAACAGAATTATGAGGCTAAGGCTAACTTTAAAAAAGAAAATGAACACAAGCAACTGTCTACAGAAAAGTAAAGTAATGGATTTCCAAACACTGGATTTCCTTTAATAGTTTTCTCCTTTTCATTTTCTCAATAGAGATAAAAGAAAGAAAGGTTGCCATGAAAACATAGAGTTCTCTCTTAGCAACAGTAGAAACCGTTGAGCTGATATTGATCAACTTTTTGAAATTATTTCATTTTAAAGTTGAACAATCAATGAGGGAGTACAGTGTGTCTTTGACCTTTAATGTAGGGCCACTACTTTATTAAAAAAAAAAAAGCAGATGCTTTAAAAAATTGGGGTGTTTTCCTTCTTTCAAGGGGAAAAATGATGTTCCTTCATTTTGAAATGATATTTGGTCCCATATTGATGATCTCCCTTGAAACCCACCGAAAAAACATGAGCAAGGAGGAATTGCCGAAGTGTTAAAGAGAAATATGGTCCCTTTTCTTCAAAATGAAGGCCCATGTCATCTCTGAGAGAAAAAGAAAGAGATGAAGGGCTCGTATATATTTCTGTTACATGTAGGGTTTCTCGGAAAAACCGATTACCTCATCTCTCACATAGTATGTGTTCTCTTTGCAAAATCTCATGGTCTTATATTTTGACTTCATGGCAAATTACAGAATTTCTTTCAAAATACCATTGCTCCAATCTTATTTTTGGTTCAATAAAATCTCCCATTTCAGTGAAGAATAAACTGAAATAGCTCCAATCTTATTTTCGGTTCGATAAAATCTCCCATTTCAGTGAAGAATAAACTGAAATAGCTCCAATCTTATTTTTGGTTCAATAAAATCTCCAATTTCAGTGAAGAATAAACTGAAATACATAGTTTTTTTATTTGTTTGAAACAAGCAACCTGTTTGCAAACATGTCAATTTGTTTGAAGAAAATACGGATTTACCACATGCAATTGCAGAAGATTTAGATTTCGAACTTACCACAGGCAAAATCAGCCTCCTATTTAGTCATTTGCAATATCTTTGTTGAAAGTTCTCCAGGAAATACACAGTTTGTTTGAAACTCTGGCATCACAGAGCTGTAGTCAAGCCCTGCAACTTGTAATTAAATCATTATCAGAAGCAAAAGTAGCCCAAAAGCATTAATTTAAAATATGAATAAAAGATTACCTACTCAATAAGGATGGGAATAAGTAAACACCAATGCTTCCAGAGGGAAGGTATCAACCAAAGACAGGCTTATTATAATGTAGCAATTCCAGACAACCGCTTGCAGATTTTCAACAGGACATGAGGCATGTTTAGAAGAATAGGGAGGAGTAGATGTTAAGTGGAATCTTTTGCTTGTTGGTTCCTTTGCTGGGAACAATGGCCATTCCACAAAACATTCTAACTTTCATTAATTTAAGGCATTATTTTGCTTGGTCTGTGTGTGTGTGCGTGTGCGTGTGCGTGTGTGTGCTTGCGCGTGTGTGTGTTTGCGTGTGTGTGTGAGAGAGAGAATGAGAGAGAGAGAATCAGTCACTTTATTAATCTGAGGCAATTTTTTGCTTACCCAGTATGAAAGAGAGAGAGGTAATCTATCAAAAACCATTGCTTAAAGATCTGCAATTTAGATAAATTACACAGTAAATTTAAAAACATAAGGCCCTGGCTGTTTTTCCATAATGGTTCTATAACTGTTTCTTTTTTTTGGTCAACCAGTCACTACTGACTGAGGAAGCCATTTTTTTTCTTTGATGACCCATCCAGTCCAGATAAAATGGTCATGAAACCTGCTCCCGGGACAAATCAAACTGATATTTCCAAAATCATCACTCAGAAATCTTGCTTTAAATTACAATATCCTAATATATGGGCCGAAAGCTAAATTGCATTTTGATTCAAAACCTTGTTTTGGAGAGATAAGCAAACACTTCGCATATAAAATTAGAAACATAATGATACAAAGACTTTAAACAACAAGAAAAATAAAATTCTATTTCAGATCCCCAAAACTGTGTCCCTATTAACATAACATTTCAGTTTAAAAGGAAAGATCCGTAAGTTAAAAACGTAAATCTATAGGGTAAATGTGCCATTTAAACCTAGTTCAAAAGGAACTATGGCATGAGTCTTCAGTAGAAAAAAGCAGTTGAAAAGCTTCAAGCATTTGGAGCTCAAGAACCTAAACAAACATTTAAGCATGAGAACAGAAGCTGTTAAATTTTTCAAGAAGGTATTTGAATCAAAATCACTTTCTTGGAAATATGTGCCATAATTTTGCATTTATACACTGATTTAAAGCCAATCCCGGGGAAACCTCAATGAAATCTGCAATCTATAATAATTTGAGGGCAAGACCAGGAAAACTTTCAGCAGACCATTATAGCTTCTATATTTTAGACCTTAATTTGAGTTCAATACTGAGGAAAGGCTCCAGTATACACAGTAAATCTGAATTTAAGACCTAATTTGAGCGCAATACTAATGGTAAACATCAATGCATCATACCCAACACAAATGCAAACCAAGAAACTAACTGATAAAAAACACAATAGCTCCCAATTTGCTATGCACATTTGAAAACTTAATTAGAGGAAATTACAGAGCAAAAGCTTTAATTAAGAGCTCAAAGAGCTTGAGATTTTTATGCATCAGAAGCATCAACACAATCAGTTGTTAAAATTAAGTGACAAATCTCCCTCAAGGAAAACCATCATTCAAGTTAAACATATGCAATTAGAAGGTTCAGACTCCAAGTGCATTCTAGTGAACCACAATTTTAATTCCTGAATGAAAGTCAAAGACATCACTGAAATATTAAAGATTAACACTACAATAATCAAATCACTCATCTACTAAACACCAGAAGACTCAAACCATAGTACCTTCTAAGTATTTCCCCTAAACTGCTAACTCGGACAAAAAAAGGGGCTGATAAGAGCTCTTGGGTTAACGCTCAAGTTGGCAGTAAAAAATATCATTGTTCCATGGGAAATCAGTATTCTAGGCCATGTATCAGAGCCAGAGGACGATAGAGCTAAAACGCCTGGGAAATAACACAATAACATCTAGAGCTAGACCTAAATAATACAGCTTAGCGAAACACAGAGCTTCAAAAATTGCCAGATTTTCATCAAAAAAAAATTGCCAGATTGTAGAGGGCATGAACCATGGCAAAACTATTCAGGACTGATACAAACAAATCCCAGGATTACCTCTGACAACCAGAAAACACAGATATCTTGATATCTCCAATGCCGTTTACAACTGAATCTTCAGATTTCATATCAGGAACCGCCGTTAAAGCTCCAAATGACAGTCTAACTCTGGATTCAAACAAATAATATTTAAGATTAAATACCGTACAAGAGATTCTACTTACTAATTCCGAAACTAGCTCACCAGTAAATACTCCAATCTGGAGAACCAGTAAATACTCCAATCTGGAGAACCAGTAAATACTCCAATCTAGAGAACCAGTAAATACTCCAATCTGGAGAATTTTACCTTCACTTCCCGGTAATATTCAGTTGCAGCAGCAGGATCCACCATCACAGCTCCATTTTCACACAAAACCCCTGCATTACAAAGTACGTCACTAAAAAACCACACTGAACCCCTTGTTCACAGTATTTATCCATATGCCACTAATCTCCATCAAAATGGTGCTTCACAAGGTGGAAAGGAAGCTAAGAAACAGCTAGAAAACCAGATTTTAACATACAGTAAATACCAGAAACACAAACCCTGAAAACTTCAAGAAGTCAGAGCTTTCCTCTGAAATAATGCGAGCTAAAGTAGCTAAAAAAACAATGGAAAAGCATCATATGTATGAAGTTTGGGATCTGGAGGTTTACCCTTAGCGGACGTAAATGGATGCTATTAAAAATAGTTAATTTCTACGGTATTTTGGTCTGAAATCCGCCATTAGAGCTCCAAACGAACCCGCATTTTAGAGAGAGAAATAAAGCATTTGGGAGAGAGATTAATGCTTTCTCTGAGAGTGCAAGCTTCAAATGCCTTTTCGGAGTAACAGTGGATGTAACCATTACCGCTATTTTCGCCTTTGCCCTAAAATATAGCGCTTTTCAGTATATGACTCTTATGCCCCTAGATGTTCTAGGATTTATCAAGGATGGCCTTCTTTTGTCCTTTTTATCTGGAAATTGTTATTTACAGTTTCGCCCTTAAAAAAATTGAGCATTTCTTTTGTAAGTGCCCTAAATGTATCGTATTATCAATTTGCCCTTATTTTCTAAATGACTAATATGCCCCTCGGATGGCACTTTACTTTACTTCTTTGAAAAATAAATATTATACTTACGAGGTGTGAATTTTATAACCTCGCAACCTTAAACCATCCAAATAAGGTCCACCTCGAAATTTTATCATTACATGTAATTTTGGTGTAAAAAATTATGAGGATTATCTGAAAATCTTTCATATCAAATTATAAATTTTTGAATGGTTAAAATCAAGTAGATCTATAAATATATAAAAAATCTTGAAAATAGACGGTCTACATAATTTGTTGCAAGGTGCGCTATTTTTGAGACTCAATATTTTTTCTTTTTTTATATTTATAATTTTAATCTCGAGATGAACAATAAGAGAGTTTTTAAAATTAAAACAACCTTTTCCGATGGATTTTTTAAGTGTATCATTGATTCTACATTTTAAAGTTGCAACCTTATATAAACTTTTTCCTTATGTATAGAAAAAGTTTAGGATAATTTCTATGAGTCGGCCAACTCATCTATTCAAATAAGTCCTCTCTCCAAAATCTATTTTAGGGATAGATTTTGCATTCAAAATTTTAGATAATGAAAATCTCTGCCATGATGTGTGGGAATCTAGAAAATGATAAATTAAAATTAAAAAAAAAAAAAATATTCAATTTTGACACATTCCGTTTCAAATTTTTTGGGGGACCCTTTTTTAACATCCACCTACAAGATGGATGTTTAGTGTGTGAGGGGATGCCATGTAGAAGGTGTCTCCTTATGCACTTCCTACTTTTCCAAAAGTTCATAAAAGGGGAACCTTATATTGTATAAGTACGATACACTATGAAAATCCACTTGAAAAAGTTGCTCCAACTCTAGTAAACATTGTGTTTGATTATTTCAACCTCAAGATGTATGGATATGGATAAAATAATGAGATATTTCAAATCACAAAAGTAATACTCGCATTATCTTAACCATCTATTTTAAAGATTTTATAGTATTTATAGGCTACTTGATCTACCTAAAATTTGGTGTTTTATTGCCATCAGCATGACGTTGTTTTAAGGCCACAACTTTATAGAGGTGCACCTCAAAACCTTGTTTGGAAACAAAATAGCATGATAACTTTGCAAAGTATTTGTCCCTTGCTATAGAATTTGGAGCTCTAAAAATAATGAAGCTTTGACCATATTATGAACATTAAGATAATGAAGTTTTTGGCTGGTTTACAAAAAAATTGAAATTGACTATTTTATGAACATTTAGGGAAAAAACAGCAAAATAGATCATTTTACTTTTTCATATTTATGTTTGCCGAGGTGAAAATGCATTTTTCATATCAAATTTGGTAAGGGTGACAATGAGATGAGCCAGAGCGGGCCAGCCCAATCCTTGTTCCCATAGGTTCAGGGTTGGGCCATGCCAAGCCAAGCCAAGCCAAGCTAGGTCAAAAACAAATTAAAAAAAAAAAAAGAAAAAATGGTCGGGGTGGGACAACATTGGCCCTTGAACCGCAGTTTGTGGCCCAAGCCCTACTTTTTTAGTGGCAAATCGACCGCCCCGCCCGGCCCATTCCCAGCCCTTGAATTTGGGGCACAGCTTTGGGAATACTTTTGTTCTTCAAATTAACTATTTATGCGCTTTATGTCCTGGGATGGACCTTTTGACATGGGTTTTGTGGGGATCTTAGCATTGACCTGTGAAGCTTGAAGTACGGCTTACAGCATAATCCAAAGGAACGGAAAACCTTAGCATCATCAATGTCAATGAGCATGAAAAGCATAATCTAGTGGGAGCACACTGTACACTTCATGAGATTTTCTTGATTGACATTGTGATGCACTTTCAAATCACGGAATAAAAAAGTAAAAAAAATTCTGGGTTCCACAATTAGGACTTGGCTGTCTAAAAAATATATATTTATTATTATTATTATTATTATTTTAGGTAATTCAGTAAAGAATATAAGCTCCTCTTACCTATTTATGAAAGGTGTCAATGGGTGGTGTTAATCAGACTGAAAATTACAACGTGGTAACTCGGTATGAGGGTGTTACCACCACAACCCATATTGGGTATTATTTTTGTTTTTAGGCACTGAGCTCAAAAGACTAAATCCCGAATTTGGTGGACCCAAAAATAGTCTTAGCTAAAGTGTTACCCAAGGGAGTAAAATTTGAGGACTACGATTTTCTTGCACTTTGGAATCTACTTTTTTGGAAGTCAACACCTAGGTTTAACCAATGACTAATGACTAAGGAAAGGAAGGTTTGGAATTTGGATCCCCCACTTACCGAAAACAAAGAAAAAGGAAACTTGACATGCTACAATGCTACTCCCCCATTGATGATCACATTGAAAATACCGAGGCTCAAATCTCTATGGAAAAGGTTGTTCTAGTGACGGAATACTGGATTATTCAGTTCCAAGTGTTCACAAATCTTTCAAATCTATACAAAAAAATTTTGTCTTGAAATTTCATGATCAAGGATAAAAATAGAATTTCAGGCCACTAGAAGAGTTTCTGTAGGCAAAATTGCTTTTCTAATGTGTTTTCTAGATGCAATTTTACTTTTTATTGTAAAATTGCGGCCTTGCAAATTGCACCCATCAGAAAAGCTAAAATAAACAATATGCCCTTCAAATATTCAAAATAGCTAAAATGGGTGAAGTTTAGGGTTTAAAAACAATAAGATCCATACATGGTTGTTCTCACTTTTAAAGGAATGGTTTGGAATTCCATTGACTTTGGGGCTCATTTAACTAAGTTTAAAAATGAATGAATTCTATGTCACTTTACTAAAACTTTGGTTCCCTTTCTTAGCAATCAAACCAGAGAAGTGGCCCCTAACGGCGTAAAAATTGGTTCTCCAATGATTAGACACAAAGAACAAAAGCTTGAATTTGAATTTTGAAGGGTGAACTAAAGTTGGAAAAAAAAAAAGAGTCATTTTAAGATGCCATTTTTTTGGTTGACTATTTACATCATGAATTGAAATGCTTCTGTTCCTCTTCAAAGGACAAGTGTTTGGTGAGTCGGCCAACTCACATGTTGATGTGCAGTCCCCTTCAAAATTCACCGTGAAGATGGATTTTTTATCCAAAATTTTGAGGTTCGTCAATCTTAACCAGGATGATGATAATGAAACTAGAATATTTTTTTAAATAGAATTGATAGTTTTTTATAATGTCTTTTTCTACCTTCCATTTTAACCTTTTTTTTGACATCTATCTTAGAGATGGACGTCTAATGCATAAGAGGACGCATATGTTTTGGTGAGTTGGCTGACTCGCCAAAGCTGGGTCCGACAACTAATCCCTATATACATATACGTGTCTACATCTTTTTTTTGCACTATGTTTTTTAAATGGTAAATTGTTGCTCACAAACTTTCATCCTAAAGATGGACGTAAAAGTGTACTGCCTATAAACAAAATGTGAACGGTGCAAAAAAAAAAAACGAAAATAATATATTTTAAAATTTAAAAGTTTATTTTTCATTTCATATTCATGGTCCTCAATGACGAATCTACAAAACAATTAAATAAAAAATCCACCTTTAAAATGGATTTTAGAGGGAGATGACATTTATAGATATGAGTTGGCCGACTCATAGAAACCCCATCCTTTTAAAATTCACATTTTTAATACAATGATTTTCTGGAATTCTGTGTTCTTTCATAACCAAAGTGAAATAATGTAGACTTTTTTATTTGGGAAAGGTTTTTATGTTTTTCTTACAATATAGAAGTTCGATCCTCCTCTTACCGTCTAGCCATCCAATTTCAATCAAGAGAATCACTCACCGTTTGATCTTAGATCCCACGTCTCAAAATATTTTATTTTTAGTTTTTTTTATACAAATTGTATGAATATGAAATTTGGTACGTGCCATCTTCTCATTGGGGCGCACCTATAAAAATTTAAAAATAATTTTTCGGTAAAATATAATGATCAAAATATCCTGTGAAACTTTCAAGGGTATTTTGATCGTCTTATTTTATTGAAACTATTTTTTTTATATTTTTCACTAGTGCAAGTTTAATAGAGGAATGGACATCCAAAATTTGGTGTCAAAATAGTTTATAAAAAAAAATTTAAAATAAAATAGTGTAGAGACATGACATTGTGATTGGGGCAATCTTAGCCCTCCATTCAAAATGGACGGTTGGATAAGGGGGAGGATAGAGCTTCTATGCTGTAGGGGAAGTATAAAAAGGTTTCCCTTTTGATTTAACGATGTATAATGCAAAGACATTGTTTGTTGTCATTTCTAATTTCTCACTCGAACCACTTTTTTGGAATTTCATAAAGTTTCGAGGTTTATTGGAATGTTTATCCTTTTTAGAACAGTCTTGTGTTGTGCACCCTCTTTTTAATGAACATTCGATAGGATTTTTTCCATCATGCAGTGTTTCAAAAATTGCGGGTTGGATCGGGATCGCCTGATCCAGCCTAGCAATTGTTGGGGACTTTCTTGGTTCCCACTGGTATCGGGAGCTAGGTTGTTCATTCTAAAACGGGTTCGTTATCTAACAGAACCAGCTGGTTCTATTAGAGAATGGGGCAATCCAGCCTAGAGCCCAATTCTTTTTTTTTTCTTTTCAATTTTTTTAAATCTTTTATTAGCTGATTTTCTCAACTGAATTGCCCCGCATTGGCTTCTGGCTAGTTCACCCAGCCGATCCAAATTTTTAAGCATTACATTGGAGGGATACAATGACTCAAAATGGGCCTTTTTCTTTGTATTAACACTCGTTTTATATGGGATCGTACACCATAATATTGTTTACCTTGGCACGAGAATATCAGAACTACTACTCGTTGGACGTAAAATCAAGTAGCTTGGAGCTATCAAAGTTTGAGGATAACTCTTTAGAGTTTGAGTGTTGTCAATAGTACACCTCCAACTACCATATTTAGTTGAGGGAAAAGTTTATACAGAGTCGAGGCTCTAAATAATCGAATTGGAGCCTACCACAAAAGTTTTATTAGGAGTGATTGTTTTGATGCCCAGATATCTTCAAATTGATCATCTCAACATCAAGATGTATGGACATGAGAAAAAAATGGATTTAAAGTTTTAGAAATAGTGGTTTTTGTAACGTACTTTTGACAGTTAATTTTTAAGATTTTAAACTTTTCGTAGATCTGCTGATCTACACTATTTTTTAAGTGTTAAACTTTATAAATAAAAATGAAATTATATCTTAAGGCTATCACAAAGATTTTCAGTATTGAAACCACATTTATCAGTACTATTTGTAGGTAGGCTCTATACAAACCGCCCCCTTTAGTTAATGTGATGTAACGTTCTTTTATCTAGGGTAAACAACTTATTGGATTAATGAGCCAGAGAGACCATTCATCTTTTGTACAAGTAGGTCACCCCCTTAAATTTCAAAGTGGGTGGGTTGTAAAAGTGTTATTAAATAGACACAAAGTTCCAAAAAAAAAATTTAATATACTTCATGACTCACCCTAAACCATCCAATTTGACATTTAATGAGTGAAAATAGTTGTGACGTCCTTGTAATAAAGATAATTGTCTCTTTATAACAATTGTACGTTTGGGATTGTCTACAAAGAGAAAACTTACCTTTTATAGAAGAAGTCATAATTATTCCCACTCATTAAATGTCAAATTAGATGGCTGGGGTGAATCAAGAAGTCTGAGATTTTTTTGGAACTTTGTGTCTAATCAATGACACTCTTACAACCATCCATTTTGAAATCTAAAGAACAATAATGATTGTGATATCTTTGTACAAAAGATAAATCATCTATTTGTATACAATCCCCATAATAATTGGATCCTTCACTTAAATCTTTATTGCTTGAGAAATATTTATATATTCACAAGTAAAATGATTTCCTGCTTTCACATGAGCATACTATTAATTTCAAGATGACAAAAGTTCATATATTAAAGAGAGGACTAAGATCACAATCCAAACCCAGAAGCTTAGTGAGATGGAAACTTTTTAATTTTTTGTTGGCCAATGTACCAGTTACAAATTTGCAAGCATTTCTATTTCATGATTACCAATTTCAATCAATTGATAAAAGAAAAAAGGAAGAACATATGAAAGGGCCCTGGTTTTAATTGCACCCCTAATATGAAAAATATTATACTTGATATCACATTTGTATTGAATGTAAGGATTGTACTCTCACTTTTAGTACTATAAGGTTACACTCATTTGCATTTGTCAGGTGCGAAAATCGGGCTTTAGGGGTTTATTATTTATCTCACAAAATTTAATAACAAATTTATTTTTAGCATTGTGTTGAATAATACAAAGCCAATTGTACGATCTCGTAGGTGACAACTAAGGATGATTGTGACCTTTTTATACTAAAATTAGATACTTTTATTGTATGCTTAGTCACCCAATTGTAAAAATAGTTGCCCAACCAGGGATATTTTTGTATCGTATCTCTATTCACTTAAGTGCGTCGAGTTACCAAAATATTATTATTTGTTTGGGTTCTCAACTATAAACATGGGTATTTTAGAAGTTTTCGATATTTATTTGAAAAATTATGCTTATGAAATAAAACTCAAAAAGTGTATCCTGCAGTGATAAATGAATCTTTTGATATCTTTAATGATTTTATAAAATAATTTAAGCCTCTCGTTAATATTTTTTTAACATAATAACCCGTAATAATATTTTCTCTCTCATCGGACCTCGGGTATTTTCATCGTCCTTATGCTTTTTATCATTTTCAAAATATCACCCTACATCAATAATTAAAAATATATTATCCCAAATTTGGGGCCATGCAATTCAATATATGTCATCCGTTAAAGAAAACATCAAACTATAAAGTTCAAAAGAAGGAAAAAAAAAAAGGATCAAACCAATGATTTAAAAAATGGATCGGTGACCCAGTTCAAGCACCCAAAAACCGCTTTAGATTGGTAAATTCGCAGTCTAGATCGCCATTTTACTATGTGGAAAAAACAATGAAGAACTGGAAAAAAAACACGTGATGAAATAGCGAACTGGCCAAAAATCAGTCCGGATAAATGAATCAGCGCCCTAAATCCTTGTTTTACTATAGAAAATAATTGTTTTACTGTATAGAACCATCGGTTCCCTTCTAAACTCTGCTGTTTTGCTATATAAACATAGAACTAGAACATGGCGACTAATTAATCCCTAAGTCGGACAAGGCGCTTCCATGCCGACCGAGCATTTTTAAAATCATTGCATCAAATTTGCATGGTTCATGCAGGATGGGCATTTTCGTATTTCTTAACAGATGGCAATTTCGTCTTAATTTCAAATACAAGGGCAAAATCGACCTCACGTTTCTTCTGAAGCGTACCCGTTAGTGGCTGAGGCCCGTTAGCGTCCCCGTTATATTTGACGTCTGAGGAAAAGTGGGGTCCACTCAAATGCTCATGCTTCCTGGTCTTTCTAATTGTCTTCTTACCTGTCAAGAATAACAACTGAGTAAGCAAAGACTCCAGAAGAAAATATTTGAAAAAGCAACTGCCCTTACCAATTACCAAAATGACACACATATTTTATTCATCATAATTATTTAGGGGGGTAGGGTAGTATGTCACTCATTGGTCTTTGGGTGAATTTGACTTCATTCCACTCAACAACTTAATTTTCAGAAGGATAAAGTTTTTATAAAGTATCAACCTTATCTAAAAAATGCTACAGATGTTGACAAATATTACAATTGATCATATAGACTCGAGATGTATGTATATAAATAGAAAAATGATTTCAATTATTAAATTTAGTATTATCTTATAATACAATATCTAGACTGTCTATTTTTTTAAAAAAACTATGTTTAAATAAACTCCATCTGCACTACTTTTTGAACTTTAAATTCCATAATTTAGTTTGAAAATAAATTTTTAGACCATCCTAAGTGTTATAGGAACCCAAGCTATATCTTCTAATAAGATTTACCAGTGCTCTTTACTTTATTGTTTAAGGTTGACATCTTAGACAAACTACACCATTCTCAAAAAAGGGGGAAAAAATTCTCCTCTCTTTTACAAAAAAAAGAGAAAGAAACGTACACAATAAGACCATATACTCTTAGTATAAGAAGGTCACAATGATCATTTAAATATGAAATCGAGTGGTTCATGATGTTTTGTTAATTGAGTACAAAGTTCAACATAAATTTTTCAAGTAATGTGAAATACTTCAAGATATATAATTTTACATCTACCGACTAATATTTTGACCTCATCGTACCAAGGATGAATGATTGTGTCGTATATAACCCCAAAAGAAAAAAGGCCAATGCCATCAGATTCTCTTCTCAAAACAATCGAAGTCCTTAGTTTCATGCCTTAATCTGAAGAGAAGCGAGTCACAGTCTTAAAATATGATTTTTTTTTTCAAAATTGTCCCCTACATACATTAAAGGGGTAAAAAATATGCAATTTTTTTTTAAAATTATAGTTCATATTAGTTGTATTTTTATGTCTTTATATTGGAAATTTTTACAAAAGTGCCAAGTTATACATATTTTAAATTGTTTTAGTTTTAAAAATGCACTCACAGGCTTCTCTCGAATCTTTTGAAGAATCTATGTGCTTGCATTTTCCATCCAAAATGAAGAGCGCTCTGAAGAAAATATGATAACATTAAAGACAATGTACTTCCATATAGATTTCAAGGGAAAAGTACTTTGTATTACTGTAAGCTTATAAAGTCATAACTAAAATCTTGCTTGATCAGATGCTCTGCAGCCTCCAGTGGTGGGGAGGCAGTAGGGGCCAGGGACTCAATCTTCTTACGATTCATTCGTGCCACCCACTGGAGCCATTGATTAAACTCAATCTAGCTGGCTCGCCCGGCACAACGATTCCTTCAATGGCTCCTTCTGCTACCGGAGATGCTATGTCGATGAGTCACCACCAGAGCCCTCTGCCCCGGCCAGATAAATCTCTTTCCGTCCCAACTCCTAGACCAATGTTGGGGGATCAGAGGCGAGTAGGGATGGTAGGTCTCGGGCTGCTGGGTGGGCTGACAAATTTCTTTCTTCATCCGGAGGGGAGCCGGGGAATATGGATCAATATGGATTCTCATGCCATGCCTGTGGTAGATCCAGTCTTTCCCTCAAAAGGATTCGATTATGGAGGAAGTGCTAGGAAACGTTGGTCGGAAAATGAGACCCCGGTATGTTGATCATCTCGACCACGACAATCATAGATATGAAAAAGAATTCGTTTTAGGTCATCAAATGGTGTAGTTTGTAATGCATATTTTGGACCATTCATTCCGAGTGTTAACAAATCCATTGGATTATCATTTTTGGAACTTCAAATCTAATTATCTAGGATAAAAATATTTTTGGTTGTACTTAACCAAATAATGGATAAATTTCCAAGTCATCACAAATTTCAGGGGTTTGCCCACAAAAAAATATGGACCATTTTTTCTATCAAAAAGATTTTATCCTGCAGCCCTTTCTATGTGACTCCGATTTATATGTGTTCAAGGACTCAGTCATCGCGTAGCAAGCCGTAAAAAATATTGTAGGCTAGCCCAATTGTGTTTGTCTGGCCATCAATTTTTTATCGACTCACTTGCAGATGTCTAATGGAGCTATTCCAGACATATTGGATCATGTCCATGTGATAGCACATGAAAATTCCCACCTTATATATTTTATGCGATTATAGGCAATGACACATTTTGTTTTTGATACAAAGATATCACAATTACTTACACAACCATCCAATATGAAATTTGGTAGCTTGTGTGTCACAAAGTTCTATTTTTTATTTTTGAAATTTGAACTTGGTCAATGAAATAAACGTAACCATCTAATTTCACATCTAATGATAAAGATTAATTGTGACCGTTTTGTATTAAGATAAATATCTCATAGTATATTTTTCCATATTTAATTAGGTGGTCAAGGAGTCTTAGGTTGCTACGTTTTACAAATTTTCTGGCGGGGCATTTGGGGCATTTGACAATGAGAAAAGAACCTCAAGCACCATAAATGTTTATAATTTTTTTATTCTCAATATAAATAATAAGATATTGATGACGTAAAGATGCCGAAATGTTTTAGAATTTAATATTTATTCAGTTTTAAATTGACAGTTTCAGAGGAAAAAGTAATTATTTATTATTTTTCAAGGGATAAAATTTTCCCCCATAGGAGGTGGCACAGGAAAAGTAAGCAATTATTAGCTCTTATTAAATTCGTACAAACATGGTCACACCCACATGGTAATCTTGATTATTTATTATAATAATAAATAATAAATTATTATTTATATAATAAATATTTTGATTAGTGCTAGGTTATAGAATCTTTGTGGGCCGTCCATTAAAAAAATTAACAGGATATGAACCGTTGGATGGTCTCAATTTGTGTCTTCTCAATGGGTGAGGTTTGTATAAGGTGTAAACCTTATACTATTGAAATAAGGTGAACCTCAAAACTATCTTGAAAATGTAGTTTCAGTGCTGCGATGCCTTACGATGATATAAAAATCTATTATTGTCGCCAATTATGAAATTGAAAATTATAAAAATGGTGACAATCAAGCATATCTATAAACATTTAAAAATATTGAAAATAGACGGTTCAGATAATATGTTAGAAAATGAATTATTTTTAAGATTAAAAATCCCTATTTTTTTTTTCACATGTATTAATCTTGAGATCGGGATGATCGATTTGAAGGTTTTTTATCAAATAAATAACATTCTCTATTGGGATTTTTAGATGGACCTTAGTCAGACTAGGTTTACACCTCATTTAGACATTTTCCTTTAATAATTTACACATGTAATTCCAAAAGTGCACCGAATTTACTTTTATAATAATAAGACCCATGCAAATAAATTGGTTTGTTGGGCATTAAAGTGGGGTGGGCACACGTGATTTTATATAGTTTAGGTTTCTCTCTCTAGCAGGTATGGAATTTGAAGGGAAAAGGGCCTTGGTCCCTTTCGAGTTAGGTCAACTAGATGCATGACATCTGTCTCTTCCCCATTACTTTCTCTCTCTTCTCATTATGCTCTATATTCTCTCTCCTCATTGTGCTCTCTCTCTCTCTCTCCATTGCTTTCTCTAGCTTCTCATTATGCTCTCTACTCTCTCTCCTCATTGCATTCTCTCTCCGCCCTCATTGTGCTCTCCTCTGTCTCTCTCTCTCATCGTGCACTCTACTCACTTTGCCTCTCATTGCTCTCTCTCTCTCTCTCTTTGTGCTCTCAAGTCAATCCACTCATTTCTCTCTCTCCGTTACTCTCTTCTCTATCTCTCTCTTATTCTGCACAATTAATTGCAATAACAAATCGAGAGTATTTACGTACGGATCCCAATATTTTATGTAATATATGAAATGTTATGTTTATAGGCTGAAATTATAAAAAAAGTTGGCTAACTTAGTATTTTTTTATTTTTTTTTAAATTACCCCTTGATCATCCTCCTATTGCAATTTAACTTATATGTATATGGAAATTACTACAAAACGTCTATAGGCGAAAATGAATTGTGATTTTGTATACTCTTATCACCATCTAAAGTTCATCGCACGGTCATGATTGTCCTGTAGTGTTTTATTTTTTATTTTTATTTTTACAAATCGGAATGACCTGAAATTTGGCGCATGTGTTCATAAAACATAGAAGAATCTACGAAAAATATCAAAAAAATATTTTACTTGAAAACAATTGACCAAAATACCTTCGAAAAGTTTTGGGGGTATTTTGGGTACTTTTTTTTGTATTTTTTTTTTTATATTTTTATTAGGTACATCTCACTAATATGTACAAATTGTCTAAAGTTCAGATCATTCAAATTTGTAGAAAAAAATGAAAAATGAAACACTACTGAACAATCGTGACCGTGCAATGAACTTTGGATTATGATGAAGGTAAGCGAAATCACTGTTCATTTTCGCCTATGGGTGTTGAAAAAACTTTTCTTTATATATATATATATAGTTTTTTCATTAGTAGGGTAGCGCCCCAAGCTTTAGGGGCAGTGCCCAGGCTGTTTGAGGTTGGAATTCTGTTTATCTAAAAAAATAAAGAATAAAGAGTGGTCCAAAGATGGGGACCTCGGACCGCCCTGGAGCTGAGTTGTGCTCAGTCCAAATAGCGATATGAGGTTCCCATGATCAGATCGCTGCTTTTTTCTCAAAAAATAAGATATATAGCGCGGTCTAAGAATGACGACCTCATACCGCTAATTTTCTTAAAAAATAAGAAAAAAAAGAGCGATTTGATGATGGGAACCTCGAACGCTCAGGAAACAAAGGGAAAGGGCGGTCCGAGGATTCGAACCTCAAACTGCTTGGGAACTATCCTCGGATCGCTTGGGAACTACCCTTAGAGCTCGATGCACTGCCTTACTAACGAAAAAATTTAAAAATAATAATTGAATTGTTGTTTGATGACAGATCCTCATAAAGGCAAGTTTTTTTTTTAAAAAAAAAAAAAAAAAAAAAAAAAAAAAAAAAACAAAGTAAGTTGGCCGACCGTATAATTTCCACCGATAAACAAACATTTTTGAAATTTAAGTAAAATTTTCAAGTCCGTACGTAAATCTGCAATCAATAAATAAGCATGGCGCTCTCCACATTCCTTCTAGATTTTCATTAAATATCAGTGTCCATCTTGTTGGTTTGACCCTTAAAAATCTACTTGTCGCATTTTTGACCCTCTACAATAAATGTAACCTACTGCTGCATTGCTGCTTTGAAATATACGAAGGCGAGTTAACCACCACACGCGCCCTGTGAATGTATGAAGCTTACGCATGGAAATAATACTAATTCAGAAAGCTGTGCAGTCAACCGGAGATATGAGAGTGTGTGAATGCAAAGAAATAACATTAATTCCGATCAGCATTTGCAAGCTCAGCCGGTCCAAATCGGAGCCGGCTGGTCAAACACCGAACTTGCCGGTCAAACCGAAATCCGGTACCAGTTGATCCGGTTTTGGTGGTTCGGCCGGGTAGTTAAAAAAAAAAAATTTATTTTTTTATTTCATTTGGATGTACTTTGTTTAATCACGTTTTAAATATATTTTTCATATTTTTTTAGATTTTTTTTGTATTTTTTTAATACTTTTTGGACAGACAAAACCTACCCGATTAGGCCAGTTGAACGGTTGGTTTACCGGTTATTTAGACCGGGCCCTTAGTCGGTTTCTTAAGCCATTTCAATTTCTCAAACACGCTCCAACACGGATTTAGATACTATGCAGAGAGAGAATGCAACGAAAGAACATTACTTCAAGTTAGTTTTTTGTTAAAATAAAAGGTTTCAAAACAACTTAAAATTATGTTGGTCCAGTTTTATAGTGTGTTATGTTGGTCCACAGGCTTTTGTAAAAAGTTTTTACATGAAGGTGGTTAGTATTACAACCTTACATTGCCAACCCAACGACACCCGTTTATGCATTTAAGACTCCTTTTATTGGAGGTGTTATTATTTTAAAAGGTCTCTCAGTTCGTATGTTCTTTCTCTCACTAATTTGGAGAGACGCATGAACGATTTTTTTTCAATGAATTAGATGACTATCTCATGGCATCAAGAAGTTAATGATGCATTTTGTTTAGTGTATGGTTTTCGTGGACTCTCATGCATGATTTTCTCGTCATCCTGTAAGTTTTTAAACATAATTTTTTCATGGTAATGTACTCAATCGATGGTTATATTTTATCGATTGGAAGATTAATTTTTAGTGAAAGAGAAGATGTTCCTAATCAATATTTTACTGTAGTATATCGATTGGATGATATCTTTTATAGTAGGAAAGAAGTTTGCCATCCTAATCAATGTTTTTATTGTACCGATTGGATGATGATTTTTGCCGGAGAGAGATAAATTTGTTTCCAATTGATGCTTGTTTCCAATAATTTTAGTGATTTTAGTTTTGTTCAGGTCTAATTGACTTGCAATTTAGGGACTCAGTAATTATTTTATGATATGATTGTATCGTACTCGCCAAGACTGTTTGCACCTCAGATTTTACCATGATATATATTTAATAAGACCCCAAACAACCAACATGTACCACACAGGGGGAGAGAGTTGCAGTTGCAGGTAGAATGAATTAATGGCCTCATGGAAATGGCAGGTCGGCAGGTGAAGAAAGCGCGGCGCATGTATGGGGTTAATTACTATCAAGGGAGGTGATACACCATTTACTAGAGAGAGAGTAGGTCAGGTAGATAATTGGTGCTGAGGAGAGAGAGAGAGAGAGAGAGAGAGAGAGGTGGAAAGCAGGAAGAATGGTAGGCAACTGGTGCTAAACGTGAAGTTATTCATCCCCAATCAAGAAAAAAAAAGAAAAAGAAAAATAAAAGAATTGTGTGAAGTTATTCATAAAAGAGAGATCATAAAATGCAAGCAATTAAAGAACAGAGACCACTCTGAAGCTGATATGTAGACTCGTTGTGGCGAGCATAGTCACTGATACTGATACCCGGAAACTCTTTAAGTGTTTTGCTCCCATTAAAGTTGGTATAATTGTCGAATGATGGAGGGAAAAATTATATTTATATTTAATTTCTATTCAATTTTAAAAGATGAATGTGTTAATTGATTTTCATTTTTTTTAAAAAAATAGTACTGTATTAAAGGTATTTTTAAAGTCTTAAAGGTTTATTTGGAAGGTGGGGAGCCGAAACCACCTCACACACCACACCAGGCTACTTCAAGTCTTTTCTCTTCATTCAAATCAAAAGCCATCTTACAATAGTCGTACCACTATTTTTATCAATAAGCCCTACCAAAATTCCTCAAAAGATAAGCTTACTATTATCTCACCCTTCATAAACTATCTGCCTAAACAACTCATGCAAAAGAAAGTAGAAAATGGACCTACAAAATAAAGGACTTATACTTCTAAGAAGAAGTTGCTATAAGGCTTAGACTTTATAAAAACAAAATAAAAGCCCCATGTTGAATTCTCGCATGGAAAATACGACGACGGAAACCTCCATGATGACTCTAAAATCAATCTCCAACATTGACAAGAAAATTTGAGACGAAAAAAATATACAAATCTTATGGATCTTTGAACACTTATTTTTAGGGAGACAATATACATTATTTTTAGAGCTTGAGATCTTAATTTTTTTTACAACCATAATGTTCAAGCCGAGATGATTGATGTAAATATTTTTTGTAATTTTCGATGAGTTTTAAGGTGAGGCTTTAGTTATTTTGATAGGTCTGTAAGTCCTAACAAAACCATTTTCCTAAAAAAAACGTACTTCCCTAAAAAAAAAAAAGAGACTATATTAAACTAACCTAAAAATCTTATTTCTAACAATTGGACCCTAATAAAATAAAAATCAAATACACCTATAACTTCTAAAAATAAAAAAAATAAAACTCAAAATAACTTTTTGATCAACCTATTTTTAATTTGCATCATTCTCCCTTGTTTGGAGAAAGTTTTGAAACAAGCTAAGAAGAATTATGCATTAGGGCTGCAACTTTCTCCAACCCAAACTATTAATTATTTTCCGGTGTTTGAATTGAAAAATCTCGTAAATGAGACTGATTTTTTTGAATGGAAAATTAACTACAACCGTATTTAATTGTGCTTAAAAAATAAAAGATTCTCATTAAATGTATTTCTCTTTGTAGTTTTGTCATATTATTCGTGGGTTGTTGACTAGGGTACTGATATTAGTTCAACGGTTGAGTACGCATTTACAATGTGTAATGAAATTCTTACTTTTTAAATTCAACGTATATTTTTTTTTAAATGCTCAAGATTAATTGTGACCACCGTGCACCAAAAGTAATTGGCCTCATTATATACTTTTCCATAATAAATTGCCTCCTTGCGCACAAAAACAAATATGAATATCTACATCTTTTTTATTATTTATTTATTTTTTTAACTCCATTATCTTGAGTAACTAATCACTTCTTCCCCCTTCTTCTTCTCTCTAAACAGTATTTTAGAGATCCAATTAGATCAAGCTAGTCGTTGACCTTTTTATTTAGATCTGATATCTTAAAGTATATTATTTTTAATTTTTTTACAAATCATATGAATGTGATATTATGTACGTGCTATCACCTCGATGAGGCGCACTTAAAAACAATATATAAAAATATTCCCAATAAAATAAAATACCCTAAAAACTTTTAAGGGCATTTTAGTTATTTTATTTTATTGAACATATTTTTTTTATATATATATATATATATATTTTAACAAGTGCAAGAGAGGACTAGATGCCAAAATGTTGGTGTCCAAATATTTTATAGCATTTTTTTTTAAAACAATAAGGTTGAGGCATGACATTGTAATTGTGTGCATCTCAATCGTTCATTCGAAACAAAAGGCTAGATAGAGGGAAGCATAGAAAGCTTGCCCTTAACACAGGTGTACATAGGGCCCGAATTTCAAATAAATTCGATTTGTAGAAGAACTTTAAATTCACACAAATGAGAGTTAAAATTTGAAACTCTGGAATCGTCCATAATTATACTTGATGCCTCGATTTAAAAAAATTAAGGTAATTTTAATTAGGAAAAAGTTTATATAAGGATGCAACCTTATAATGTAGAACTACGGATGCACCTAAAAAATCCATCGGAAAATGTAGTTCTAATGTTGAAAAACCCTTTGATTGATCATCTCGACATCGATATGTATGACCATGAAAAATAAAAAGATTTTAAATCTAAAAAATAGTGCATTTTACAACATATTATCCACACCATCCATTTTCAAGATTTTCATATGTTTATAGATCTACTTGATTTTAACCATTTTTAAAATTTAATATTTTATAATTAGATATAAAAATAAATTTTGAAAAAATCCTAAGAACAATTTACATCAAAATTAATATATCATGATAAAATGCACCTTACTTCTATTGCTACACCCTTTTAATTATCACGAATAGGATAGTGCATTCTACAATATTTATTTTTGGGCCTGTGGGTGTACGCGTGCGTGTGCATGTGTACAATTTATGTAAGGTAAACAAAGTACAACACACCTCTAAGCGCTACGGAAAGATGCCGCTCTAGCACAGGAAAACCCAATGATGGCCTAGAAATATATTTCCAAACATAATTATAAATTTAAAGCTATAAAAATGTTACACATCAAACCAGTGTTTAAACGCATTCGACTCGGGAATCGCCATGTACGGATCAAATCGGTGAAAAAAACGGGAATCGTCCGGTTCTAGAGAGAACCGGACGTTTTTGTACAGTGACTCGTCGATTTACTGTTCGGAATCGGCGAGTCCCGTACGGAATTTTTTTTTTTTTGTAATCCATGATCGAATTTTTTGCTTTTTTTTTTTTTGTAACCCATGATAGAATTTTTTATAATCCATGATCGAATTTTTTGTAATCCATGATCGAAATGTTTGTTTTTTTTCTTGTAATCCATGATCGAATTTTTTGTTTTTGTTTTTTTTATAACCCATGATAGAATTTTTTGTAATCCATGAACGAATGTTTTG